>CM056049.1:253822338-254117338 GCA_029574335.1 Rana kukunoris
CAAGGCTCTCTCTAAATGGTTGCAGTGCCCAGCGAGTCGACCGGCTCTCATCACTATGCAGTAGGACAGTCACTCAGCACTGACTCTCGGAGGATAACTGCTATCACCATAGTAGTGGCAGCTACTGCAGTGATTTGCAGCTTCAATAGGGATCATCAGGTAGGAGGAATGCATCCAAGTTGGACCAATGTCACTCTGTAATAAGAATCATACCTGGAGTTTTAATCTTCATATATTGGCCATAGGAATGCAGGTTTTAAGCTTTGTCATGAGACTTGAGTTCTTATTTTTTGTTATCTCATGAACTGTACCACCTACTACAACTTTCTTTTTCCCTGTAATGCTTCCTGCCATAGTAATAGGTCTTAAAGAGTCACTGCAGTCTGCTCAACTAATTTGTAATAAAAACATCTTGCCATTCTGAAAGCTTCCTCCAACCTCTTTGCATATTATTTTATTGACAAATATGCTGCAGAAATCGCCCTCCGAGTCTGGATGCAACTATTTTTTAAAGGAACACTAAAGTCAGGAATATTTTTATTTTATTTATTTTTTTAAATAACAAACATGTTATACTTACCTCCACTGTGCAGTTCGTTTTGCACAGAGTGTCCCGGAAAGCTGTCTTCTGGTGTCCCTCCACGTCTGTCTCGGCTCCTCCTCGCAAAAGCTTTCTACCTTAATGCGAGGGAGCTCGCACGGTGGAAAGCTTTTGCGAGCGCATTCCCGTGATACAGTGGCGGCCATAGCCGCTGACTGTATCACTCGGCTCTGGCGCGCCGCATCATCCGCTGTGATTGACAGCAGCGCCAGCCAATGGCTGCGCTGCTATCAATCCACTCAGCCTAGCCAATCAACAGCCAGGCTTGGAACCGAACAGGATGATGTGGATGCGCCCGACAATTTCGAACGGTCGGGTAAGTAGAACGGGGGGGGGGGGGGCGTCGCTGTCAGATGTTTTTTTTACCTTAATGCATAGGATGCATTAAGGTAGAAAAACTTTTACCTTTACTATCCCTTTAACTATGGGCAGATGAAGCTGCCTTTTTCACAGAGAGGCCCCATTCCGATCAGCATGGGATCCTCTCACAGATCCAATGATAATCTCCCACATGGAGAAGAATGGGTCCTCTTCTGTTTATTTTTAGCGAATCAAAGGTAGGTGGGTGTAAACAGACACAAGTCCGTTTAAACCCACCAGTCCATAGGGATGAATAGTCCGTATGAAAATATGACTGCGGCGTTATGTGAAATGGACCTAAATGTTTATCTTCACATTTTTACTTTAAATTTTCATTTAAGAGATTGAAAAGATCCTTCTTTTTTTTTTTTTTATATATATATAATATATATTCTTGTATTGATTTTTTTTTTTCTTCCCTCCATAAAGCGCCTTCCATCGTTCCCCACCGCAGATGGTGGTTCGGATACAGAATTGGACACTAGACAACTGGTCCGAGCACAGAACAAAAAGAAAAAAAAGTCAGGAGGGTTTCAATCAATGGGTATGTTTTTGTCTGGTGTTGAAAAAAAAAAAAAACTGCTGGGACATAACTATGTGGAACGTTGCTTAAAACTGAGTTCAAACCAAAAGTGGAACTTCCGCTCATTTGTCTCATTCCCCCCCCCCCCCTTCCGTGCCACATTTGGCACCTTTCGGGGTGGAGAGGGGAGCGTCAAAAATATACGTCACAGCTCGGCTTCCTCCGCCACCAGGCTAGTAGGAGAGCACATCGGTGCCTCGTGCATGCGCAGTAGGGTTCCTGGCGTGAAGCCGTAATGCTACACTACCGGGTTCCCTTGCCCGCAATGACGGGAGCAGCATTGCTGACATTGCTGGACTCCAGAACAAGTAAGTGTCCTATTATTAAAGCCCCTTTTCACGTGGGGGCGGCATTGGCGGTAAAGCACAGATATTTTTAGCGGCACTTTACCTTCAATTTTGCGGCTCAATTCTGTCACTGGTGGGGAGGTTTTACCCCCACATGCGGCCAAGAAAGGGTTAAAAACCACTGCATAGCCAGGGGTATTGCCAGGGGTATAGCCTCTGCAGAGGCGCTTTCCCAGGGGGTGCCCCATTGATTTCCAGGGGCAGTGGAGGCGCGGTATACACACCACTCCTTCACCGCTCCAAAGATGCTGCTAGCAGGACTTTTTTTTACCATCCTGCTAGCGCACGGCTTCATCATGGGGCTTTCACACTGGAGAGACAGCAACGGCTGTTTCAGGTTGGTTTGTAGGCGCTATTTTTTTAGCATTATAGTGCATGCAAACCGACCCAGTGTGAAAGGGAAAAGTCGGCAGCTGCTGGCCTTTTAATTTTTGCAGGGGTGAGCAGACGTCCGCTTTAAACAGGTTCACCACTCTGTAGCTGCTGACTTTTTTTTTATTTTTTTTTATTTTTATTTTTTTTACAAATTCTGTAGCTGCTGACTTTTAATAACAGAACACTTACCCAAGCTTGTTTAAAACTAGCCTTTGGGTTCCCTGTGCTGCTTGCATCTTAAATGCAGGCAGCTGGCTTTACTGCTTTGGGCTTTGCAGTCAGCATCCCACTGTGTATGCAAGAGCCGTGCTGCACTTTGTAAATGCTCCCACGGTCTTCGGGGAGGGAAAGGGAGAGGAGAACTTCCGCTCAGATTACCCAGGCAAAACTAGGTACCCAGTCCCTCCCTAAAACAATCTCCCCTTTTGGGTGATGCTCTGCTTTAATCTACATTGTACTTGGTAAAAAATAAATAAATGAAAGACATTATTGTGTTTTTAGTTTTGTTGAGAATATTTGTAATTCTTGACATTTTCCTTTACATTTGCTCACCAGGTCTTAGTTATCCTGTGTTTAAGGGTGTGATGAAGAAAGGTTACAAAGTTCCAACACCAATTCAAAGAAAGGTAAGGCTATTAGATCTTGGCTTCTTAGAACACATCATTGCATGTTGGTTTATGTATTGAACTTGTATCTCTGCAGAGATGTAATGTCTCCATCTCATCTTCATACTAGGTAGTACCTGTCATTCTGGATGGCAAGGATGTGGTAGCTATGGCACGAACTGGCAGTGGTAAAACTGCTTGTTTCCTCATCCCGATGTTTGAGAAACTAAAGGCTCACAGTGCACAAACTGGAGTTCGTGGACTTATTTTATCACCTACCCGAGAACTTGCCCTGCAGACTCTGAAGTTCACCAAAGAGGTACAAGGCCTGATCACACTGCTTTTTTTTTTTTTTTTTTTTTTTTTTATGGTTTTTACTTGCTTGTTCTGACTGTTACCTCTTCATTGTTGTGAACATTTTCTTTTTCCATTTTATAATAGTAACATTATTAATGGTTTTCTGTTACAGCTTGGAAAATTTACTGGTTTGAAGACTGCTCTTATTTTGGGTGGGGACAAGTAAGTTTTGCAACATTCTATCTTACTGAATGAGAAAACAGAGGACAGTTGGCAAACATTTGTTGTGTCTCTGTACAGAGAAACCGGAAAGCACAAGGTTCACAGAAATTCAGGTTCCAGTTAATTCAAACCCGTGCTGCGTGGCCCAGGAATGAAGCTAATCAAGCATGATCTGTGCTTGGTTAGTTTTGGAGGAGTGCAGAGATGACATTAGGGGTCTGAAAGACACCTGATGTCTCCCTAAAGAGATGTTGTAACCTATACCGTGCTATCACATTGGGGGCTTAACTTTGTGATAGCAATAAATTTAAGTGAAAAAAAACTTTAAAAGTTAAAGTGGATCTAAAGTCTAATGCCGCGTACACACGATCATTTTTTGCGATGAAAAAAAACAACGTTTTCTGTGAAGTAAAAACGACGTTTTTGAAACGTCACTTTTCAAAGACAATTTTGCATACACACCATAGTTTTTTCACAAAAAGCGAGGTTACGTTCACCACGCTTTTCCATTGAAGCTCGCTTCATAACTAACTTTGAACGACGTTTTTGCTACACACGGTGACTTTTTGTGAAACAAAAAACGAAGTTTTGAAAAACGACACAAAAAATTCAAACATGTTGGAATTTTTTTTTGGTCGTTTTTTTGAAGACAAAAAACAACGTTTTGCCCACACACGATCAATTTAAATGACGTTTTAAAAAAACGTCGATTTTTTTTCATCGCAAAAAACGACCGTGTGTACGCGGCATCAAAGTACGCACAGGCAGGCAGTTTCTTGCAGAAGACCTGCAGTATTCCTTCTGAAATAAAATAAACTTTCCTGCCTGCCCACAATCCTCCTTTTTTAAATATACACTGAGCTGCGTGTGTGCAGCCAATCAAAATGGCTGAACACCATCACTCAGAAGAAGGCAGAGGGAAGGCATTGGGGACCTCCCAGACATCCACATTGTTGGAGCTAAGGTAAATATTGCAGACCCTCTTCTTCTCTTATAAATAAAATTAAAAAAACAAGGAGCAAATTCCACACCTCTATGTTGGCGTTGTGAATCTGAACGTGGTACACTATTGCACATTTGGTGGGACTGTATCCACATACAACCATTCTGGAAAGCCGTTCATGATTTAATCTCTCACATCACAACTTTTGTCCCTAATTTTACAGCAGCTCAATATTTATTACATCATAGTTCTCTATCGCAATCTGCTTATAAAAAATCAATCCTACCACATCTTATTAATGCAGCTAAGCTCTGCATTCCTATTCATTGGAAAAATCGAACTCCCCCTTCCATATCTGAATGGCTGAGAAAAATTGAACATATTGCTGACATGGAAAATCTAATCTGTCAGACGAAGGACACTCCCACTAAATTTTATGATAAATGGGCATGTTGGCTGAATTTTAAGGTCACTGAAGAATTTTGTCGCTTATCTAATGCTTCTTCATAACATTCTCAGATTGTTTGCTATCTTGTATGTTATACTTGTATTTCACACTGTAATGCATGATTTCTATCCCACTTCTCTTCACTTCCCCTCTTTTTTCCCTACCCCCCCCCCCTTTTTTTTTTTTTTTTGTTTCCCCTTTGCCGTACAACTTACTATATATGGCAAAGTTATTAATCTGTTTATACAATGCTATCTAATGGTATTTATTGCATCTATTATGGTTTGTTACACAATGCGAATTTGTTATATTCATTATTGTTCTTCTTCAAAAATTTCAATAAAATATTTGGAATCAAAAAAACAAGGAGCAGTACATATACAAAAAACTAAAGAATGCCTATCCTCTGCTTCAGACACCCACATCAACCAGTACTACTGCCTAGTCGATCAATGATAAACTTTACCACTATTGGCATTAACCCTGTAGACGCTGCATAGACACCAATGTTCAAAGGGTTAAACCAAGGAACTTGTAGCCATGGGTCCCATAGCTTATTAAACTTATTAGGAATGCTCCATTTTTTTCAGCAATGTGGAAATAACTTGCTTTCGGCAATCCTCAAACCTAGGAGGAAGAGAAGAAAGCTACTGCACATGCGGGCCAAAAATAGCAATTTAGAGAGAAGGCTAGACTTCCTCTGTATATTCTTCCTCATCCAAGAGCCCTAGAAATAATGCAGACTTTAGTTCCACTTTAAGTATAATCAACAAAAAAACACATGACTTGTAAACCTGCCTTGTCACAAATGTACAAAAATTACAATTGTGCCATTCATGTTGGGTATTACCCAGCATACCAGGGTGAGAGCCAAAATTCACTTTTAACTCTAAACTGATGAACGTAAAAGCTTTTATGGCATTGTCTTTGCACAATGTTGGGTACTGTATTTTTATTTGTATTTATTTTTTGCCATTTCATGAACGTGCACAATTTTGAGGCCAGGCATACTTGGTATCTACTTGGCACAACCCTCTGTTTTTATTACAATTTATTTTTTTATTATTATTGTGTTTGTGGGCACTAAAATTATTTGAAGGCAGGAAAATCGGGCCTCTAGTAACAAATGAAACTGTTTGTGTTCCTTTAACAGAGGAGGGGTTTCTGGTTAACCAATATAACAGTAGGCATATTGGGGTAGATTTACTCAAACTGGTGCACACAGAATTTAATTCAGCTGTGCATAGAAATCAATTGATTTCTAACTTCAACTTGTTCAAATAAGCTTTGACAATAAAACCTGGAAGCCGATTGGTTATTATGCACAGCTGCCCCAGATTCTGTGTGCAAAAGTTTTAGTAATTCTCCCCAACTTTGGTGCAGTTATTCATAAAAACTGATCACCTTCCATTTTTTTTTTTTTTTTTTGTCAAAGCTTGATTAGACACGCTGAAGTTAGAAGCTGATTGGCTATCATGCACTGCTGCTCCATTGTCTGCTTTTAGGCAGGATATTTAGTTTTATTCCATTTAACAATGTCCTTGTAAGAATTTATCTCTAGTACACTCAACAGTATATCGATGTATCTTTTCCTGTAGGATGGAAGATCAGTTTGCTGCTCTACATGAAAACCCTGATATGTGAGTAATTTTTGTCGTTCTTTATGTCTTCTGTTCCTCAAACACCACTGGGGACTGATTGTGCTTGTAAATGAATTTTGAATACCTCAAACCTTTTTATTTATTTAGAATCATTGCTACCCCTGGCCGTCTGATGCACGTGTCAGTAGAGATGAATCTGAAGTTACGCAGTGTTGAGTATGTGGTCTTTGATGAAGCAGACAGGTAAGTAGCTGTTTGTGTACTACAGATAACCTGCACTTCATGTCAGTTGCTCACTGCATTTTGTTTATTCTTTTGTTTTTTCTTTTATTATACTTTTCAAAGACTTTTTGAAATGGGGTTTGCTGAGCAACTGCAGGAGATCATTGCCCGTCTTCCTGAAACTCGCCAAACCTTGCTTTTCTCAGCCACTCTTCCCAAGATGCTTCTAGAATTTGCCCGTGCAGGTAAGATAGATACATCCACTGCCATAAAACAAAAACATTGATTGTTTATCTAAGGACGCAGGAG
Organism: Rana kukunoris; assembly: GCA_029574335.1. Taxonomy (NCBI): domain Eukaryota; kingdom Metazoa; phylum Chordata; class Amphibia; order Anura; family Ranidae; genus Rana; species Rana kukunoris. Next base: position 253,829,252 of record CM056049.1, read on the forward strand.
ATCGATGAAGTGTAATCCTAGTCTATAGATGGTTGGCTTTTTGAGTATATTGCTTTTGCCATCTGAACTATACACCCAACTGGAGGATGGACACCCTATGAAAAAATGTAGTTTTGAAAATAGACAGAAATGGCATGAAGTTAAGTCCTTTTAAAGTTCACATCTCTTTACCTTGGGTAAAATCTGATTAGGTACAGTGAGTGGGGGGAAAGGTATTTGATCCCCTGCTGATTTTTTATGTTTGCCCACTGACAATGAAATTATTAATCTGCAATTGTAGATTTGTGAGAGACCGAATAACAAAAATATCCAGAAAAACGCATTTCAAAAAAAGTTATAAATTGATTTGCATTTTAATGAGTGAAAAAAGTTTTTGATCCCCCCCCCCTATCAATCAGCAAGATTTGTTTCCCAAGTGTCTTCTATACAGGTAACGAGCTGAGATTAGGAGCACTCTCTTAAAGGGAGTTCTCCTTATCTCAGCTTGTTACCTGTATAAAAGACACCTGTCTACAGAAGCAATCAGATTCCCATCTCCCCGCCAAAAGAGATTGAGAGCTGCCCATGGATGTCAAGATTGTAGACCTACACAAGGCTGGAATGGGCTACTAGAACTTTGCCAAGCAGCTTTGTGAGAGGGTGACAACAGTTGGTGCGATTTTTCGCAAATGGAAGAAACGCAAAATAACGGTCAGTCTCCCTCCAGTCTGGGGCTTCATGCAAGATGTCATGACATGAGAATGGTGAGGAATCGGCCCAGAAATACACGGGACAATATTTTCAATGATCTCAAGGCAGCTGGGATCATAGTCACCAAGAAAACAATTGGTAACACACTATGTTGAGAAGGACTGAAATCCTGCAGCGCCCACAAGGTCCACCTGCTCAAGAAAGCATATGTACAGGCCTGTCTGAAGTTTGCTAATAAACATCTGATTGATTCAGAGGAGAACTGGGTGAAAGTGTTTTAGTCAGATGAGACCAGAATCAAGGTCTTTGGCATCAACTCGACTCACTGTGTTTGGCAGAGGAGGAATGCTGCCTATGACTCCCAAGAACACCATCCCCACTGTCAAACATGGAGGTAGAAACCTTATGATTTGAGGGTGTTTTTCTCCTAAGGGGACAGGACAACTTTGCCGCAACAAAGGGATGATGGACGGGGCCATGTACTGTCAAATCTTGGGTAAGAACCTCCTTCTCTTAGCAAGGTAGACGGAGAGAATAGTGTAATGATTTTGTTAACAAACGAGTAAATACCTTTTAAATTCCTTCATCTATATCACCTCCGGCGTTCTAGTTTTTGTTCTCTCACTTGCTGGTTTGCATCACTTGTTCATGTAAGAACTACATTTCCCAGTATGAATTGCGGCACGCCCGGTATTTCACACCTCCTTGAAGTCTCTAACACGTAGAGAGCATCCTGCCACACAGATGTAGTTCCCAGGAGGGGGCGAGCACGTTACTGACCACCGCAGTAAAGTCTCCCTTCACGGTGGTCAGTAAAATCAGACAAGCAGGAAGTGAACAGAGAAGAAATAGAGCAACTTCTGAGCAAAAATGAACAATGAGGAAGTGAAAAGGGGAATGTCTACAGGTAAAGGATGCTTATTATGGAAAAAAAATTCCTTTACAACCCCTTTAATGTCCTGGAGAGGATCTGCAGAAGAGGAGTGTGACAAAATCCCTCCTGAGATGTGTGCAAACCTTTGGCCAACTACAAGAAACGCATAACCTCTGTGATTGCCAACAAGGGTTTTGCCACCAAGTACTAAATCATGTTTTGCAAAGGGGGCAAATACTTTTTTGACTCATTAGAATGCAAATCAATTCATAACTTTTTCTGGATTTTTATTTATTTTTTGTTAATTTTCTCCCACTGTTAATAAACCTACTATTTAAAATTATAGACTAATCATTTCTTAGTCAGTGGGCAAATGTACAAAATCAGCAGAGGATCAAATACTTTTTTCTTTTACTATATTCTATGTCAGGAGGTGTATCGCTAATGAGGGAAAGCAGCATTGGTAATGTCCAACATCTCGCGGCCAGGACATAAAACTTATAGGTCTATTCTTCTTACCAGATAAAGGATTTTACTGTCGCCAGAATAAATATTACAAAATTGGTTAAAAGTGGTGTAATAAGAGTGTGTTTGTTTTTTTTTCTCCTGACTGTAGGTCTTACCGAACCTGTACTAATCCGTCTAGATGTTGACACAAAGCTAAGTGATCAGTTAAAGGTAAAGTGATGGAATACAGTATAGGTAGACTTTAATTTCTGCCAGAACTGCTACTGATATAAATATTTTTTTTTCCTTCTCATTTAAGTTGGCATTTTTTCATGTGAGGGCTGAAGATAAACCTGCTGTACTTCTACATCTTTTGCGCTGCATTGTGAAACCTCAGGAACAAACGGTTGTCTTTGTGGCCACCAAACATCATGCTGAGTATCTGAAAGAGGTCAGAGCTAAAGCAGATGCATGTATATTCAAACGTATGGCATACAGATGTGCAGGGATATATCTAACGTAACAATGAATGGAGACTATATTAATCTCAGGCTTTTGCATTAAAGAATGACTATACTTTTGCTTTATATTATACATTTGTACCCGATGGACATTCACATTAGTAGTTCTCCACTATAGCCAGCAACATGCAAGTTCTTTTAATTTATTAGTTTGTCACCCTCCCCTTTTTTCTTTCTTTATGCAGTCAACGTAAACCTTTGCATTGTGCTTAGAACGTCTGTGTTCTGTATGCAGTCATGGAGTGGCTGGGAGTCGGTCTGCATGTTGCATATGTTTAGTGTGGATATAAATGACATCTAATATAACATGTTCTGCAAGTAAACATTGTCTACGTTATTATGGAATAGCATGATGTATTTGTAGTAAGTGTCTAGAATGACTGACTTTATTTAGATCTAGCGCATACAGGAACTGCAATAATGAATGGAAGCACAAGTTGGACCAGTAATAAACTCAAATGGGTACTCCTATTAAAAATAATAATAAAAACCTTTTATAGGGGTATTAAACCCAAAAGCAAACATTTTATTATATTACAGCTTACCATTTCTTAGAGGCAATGGCTGCATTTGTTTTTTGTTTTTTTAGTCTCTTTTGTTGGTGGTGATCTGGCCAGTAAGTCTGTGGTGCTTTTCAATGAAACAATCTTCTTCATATGTATCAGTTAAGAGTTTTGAGATCATTTACCACAACAATCGCCCTTTATTCATGTAAAACCTTAATCCCGAAAATGGGGAGGGGGGGAAACAACAACAAGCTGTTGTTGCAACTGCTTGTGTAACTCCAGTGTGGCCTGGAGTTTGTCTTCAGTTTTAGTGTATGTAAATCTGCTAGTACATTTCACCCCCCTCCCTCCAGAACTAATGCACCACATCTTATGATTGGTAAGTTCTGCAATATATTAAATTTTTGGTTTTGAGATTAATATCGCTTTACTGTATAAATGGTAGCTGTAAACAGATTACACTAAGTATTGTAAATGAACCATTAATGTGTGTGTGTGTGTGTGTGTGTGTATGTATGTGTGTGTATATATGTGTGTGTGTGTGTGTGTGTATATATATATATATATATATATATATATATATATATATATATATATATATATATATATATATATATATATATATATAAAAATTTTATTTTAATTGTTTTGACAGTAGCTCAACACTACTGGTTATATGTTACCAGCTTTATACCTTTTTTACAAGTTTAACTATTGTATCTTCAGAACTGCCTCTGAGAAGATAGCTGGCAGGTTCATAATAATTTATTATTATTTAGATACTTGTATAGTGCCATCCATTTACACAGCGCTTTACATGTACATTCACATCGGTCCCTACCCTTAAGGAGCTTGCAATCTACGGTCCCTAACTCTCATTCATATACTAGACCCAGTTTAGGCAGAAGTCAATTAACATACCTTTGGAATGTGGGAGGAAACCGCAGTACCCAGAGGAAACCCACGCAGGCACAGGGAGAACATGCAAACTCCAGGCAGGTAGTGTCGTGGTTGGGATTTGAACCAGCGACCCTTTTTACTGCTAGACGAGAGTGCTACTCGCTACACTTTAATCTTTGTAGAACTGTTTTAGATGGATGGTGTGTGTGTGTGTGTGTTTTTAATTGAGAATCCTCTTGACACTGCTTGTTTATATGTAAAGGTTTTTTTTCCCCCCCACCTAGATGCTGGACATGCAAGGTGTCCCATGTTCCCATATATACAGTGCTCTTGATCAGACTGCCAGAAAGATAAACCTGGGTTTGTTTCTGCATGGAAAAGTACGTGCTTTATTGGTCACAGATGTAGCAGCTCGTGGTATTGATATACCTATGCTTGACAATGTCATCAATTATAACTTCCCACCGAAAGCCAAACTTTTTCTGCATCGCGTAGGTAAGGCTGTAATCTGCTTATGATTGCATTAGGAGATAATGTCTTGTTATAATTTTTGTTGTAATTTCATGTATTTCTTTCTTCTTTAAACAGGTCGTGTGGCTAGAGCCGGTCGGAGTGGCACAGCTTATTCCCTGGTTGCTCATGATGAAACGGCTTATGTATATGATCTCCACCTCTTCCTAGGTAGACCCCTGAAACTGGCAGGTGGCCCACATGCTGATTCAGGTAGAGTGTACATTCCTTGTAGTAGTCCTTAAAGTCTAAAATAGTTGTAGGTCCCTTCATGTAGTTCTTCTTTACAGATCAAGAAGCAGATGGTGTTCTGGGACGAGTCCCACAAAGTTTGATAGATGATGAAGATGCTCTGCTGATCACAGATCACGAAAGGTCTTTGGAGCTTCAGAACCTGCATCAAACCTCTGAGAATGCTTACAAACAATACAGCAAATCCAGACCAGCCCCAGCTCCAGAGTCTGTAAAACGTGTCAAAGAGGCCAATTACAATCAGTTGGGAGTACACCCATTGTTCTGTGAGTGACCTTCATTTGTTCTCAGTGTTCTTTCATATTTGTTTGTCTGTCAGCCATGCACTCTGTCCCATTGTATGTCTCATTCCTTTTACGTGTCCATCTGTAAATTCTATTAAATTCCTCTTTGCCTTATATGTGTTCATTTTCAGGGTCTCGTCTTGGTGGGGAAGAAATTCAGAGACTGAAGTTTGTGGACAGCATTAAATCTTATAAATCAAAAGCGGTAGGCTACATTACACCTATAAACTGTTTTGCCTTTGCCTGAGTTTTAAATAGGACCTGTCGAGACATAAATTTATAAGCTGTTTTTGATGACTTGCTGACTGTCTTTTGCTAGGTTTTGTTTAGTGAATCACTGACCTAGAATGAGTGTGTACTTATCGGATTATGTACAATATCAGTGACTTGCCATGTAGAGAACAACGGATCATGATCAGGACCCAGTTTTTTCACCTAACATGTCCTATTTGTAGCTTCTTTCTTTCTTCTCTCTCTCTTTTTTTTTTATTTTTATTTTTTTATCATGTTTAGCTGTTTTATTTTCTTTATAATTTTTTTTTTTTTCATGTTAATTAAAGGGATGAAAAAAACTGCTGTACAATAACATACTGGGTACATTTTTTACATGGTGATTTACAAGTGATCTGCAAGGCTTAAATGGTTTACCACTTTCTCAGAAATGCAGAAGACAGTGCTGACAGGGGAATCCCCTCCTGCCAAGCAATTGTCTGCTACCGGGCAGGGGGGAAGTAGAAGACAGTTGATATAATCACAAAAGAATCCAGCAGACTGGTTGTACTCAAGTTGATCGATCAACGTATATCACAAAGATTGCATCGCTCCAGGTGGAGTATGAGATCTCTCCTGCTGTAACAATTGCAGAGTGCCAGCCTTGGTCCGCAGCCAGAGCATGAATGAACAATCAAATGAAGGAAAAATGGCAGCACTACCGGCATAACATTTTTAGTTTATTGGAAATCCTTTAAAAATGGGGACACATCTTGCACGCACATCTCCTGTGGCTTCAGCAAACGTGTTTCACACATCCATGCTTAGTCATTTGTGTTCAGGTTGATCGATCAACTTGGTACATTCAGCTTGCCCATTAATGGATTGAATCTCTGCCGCTTCCTGCTGAACCGGCCGAGATTCGAACTGTGTATGGCCGGCCTTAGTTATGCACTTGTTGGGATCAGCACAGGCAGAGCCTGCACCTTCCTTTTGCAGGCTGGTTGAACACTGGGAGACACTTCTTTTTTTTTTTTTTTTTTTTCTTTTCTAAGGCAGTGGAAGTCTGGCCTCAAATCTTTTGAAAGGAGTTACATTGCCACAGTAATGAGGGATTTGGTGCTAAAGGATTGATTACGTTCTCGAATCCATGTTTTATATCATCTTTTACAATTGCTGTTCTAATTTTCCACATAATTTTGTCCCTAGACAATCTTTGAGATAAATGCCACTAATAAGACACCTGCCAGTGAAGTAATGCGTGCCAAGAGAAATCAAGATTACAAGGTCATCTCTAAATTCCAGCGTTTGCAAGAAGAGAAAGCGAACAGTACAGCACAGTCCCAAGCCCGTGTTAAACCTGATCTGCTAGCCAGCCAAGACTGTGCTGAAGAAACTTTGGAGGTAACTGATGTAGCTACAGAATCTTGCGAGGATCCCCTGCCTTTTTAAATATCTGCCCTGATGGTTTATGTCAATTTCCCCAGGAAGTCTTCTCACAAGTAGTTGGCAAGAGGAAGCGGACAGATAAAACTGACACTGAAAGCGACAGGAAGAGAGAGAAAGCAGGACCTACTCAGGATACCGAGTATTACATCCCATACAGACCGAAGGACTTTGAGAGTGAAAAAGGGTAGGGAGCATGACTGCATGCAGATTAAAGTTGGACATATACAAAGTGAACTTTTATTGAATAGAAATGTTCCCAGCGGTTTTTTTTTTTGTGTCCTTAACCACTTAAGGACTGATTACCGCCGATATACATCGGCAGAATGGCACGGCTGGGCAAACCGACGTATATGTACGTTGCCCTTTCAGCCCAGCCGTGGGGCGCGCGCCTGCAACCCGGTCTGAAGCTACGGGACCCACGGACCCAATCGCCGCTGGAGTGCGGCGATCGGTCCCCGGAGCTGAAGAACGGGGAGAGCCGTGTGTAAACACGGCTTCCCCGTGCTTCACTGTGGCGGCTGCATCGATCGCGTCATCCCTTTTATAGGGGGGACATGATCGATGACGTCAGACCTACAGCCACACCCCCCTACAGTTGTAAACACGCGTTAGGGAACACATAACCCCTACAGCGCCCCCTTGTGGGTAACTCCCAAACTGCAACTGTCATTTCCACAATAAACAATGCAATTTAAATGCATTTTTTGCTGTGAAAATGACAATTGCCCCAAAAATGTGTCAAAATTGTCAAGTGTCCACCATAATGTCGCAGTCACGAAAAAAATCGTTGATCTCCGCCGTTAGCAGTAAAAAAATAAAAATAATTTTTTATAAAAATGCAATAAAACTATGCCCTATTTTGTAAACTATAAATTTTGCTCAAACCAACTGATAAATGCTTATTGCAATTTTTTATTTATTTTTTTGACCAAAAATAGGTAGAAGAATACGTATCGACCTAAACTAAGGGAATTTTTTTTTATATATATATTTTTGAGGTATATTTATTATAGCAAACAATAGACAAAAAGACATTGCATTTTTTTTCAAAATTGTCGCTCTATTTTTGTTTATAGCGCAAAAAATAAAAACCGCAGAGGTGATCAAATACCACCAAAAGAAAGCTCTATTTGTGGGGGAAAAAAAGGACGCCAAATTTGTTTGGGAGCCACGTCGCACGACCGCGCGATTGTCGGTTAAAGCGACGCAGTGCCGAATCGCAAAAAAGGGGCCTGGTCCTTTAGCTGCATTTTGGTCTGGGGCTTAAGTGGTTAAAGTGTAAGTTCACCTTGACAGAAAATCTGTCAAGTGATCTTGCAATGTATTCCCCCATCCCTCCTGTGTTTCTCTCATCTCCTTGCAGCGCTGACAGGATGGGCTAGATGGATTCTGATTGGTCAGCGCCATTCATGTGACCATTTTTGTGTGCTGATCATTTAGAAAGTCTCTTGTCCGTACTCAGCATGCTGAGAGGTACGAATACACAGCAGAGATTTCAAATTCTCAAACCAGTTAAGTGGAGTCCCAGTGCCTGACAGCGGGGGATCATGGGACTCTGGTACAGCAGGACCGTGGGGGGGGGGGGGGGGTGTGTTTGTCCATTGTAAGGTCGCATTACAGATTTTCAATAATTGTGAACTTGCATTTCTTTATCGTACATCACGGGACACAGAGTCTAGTAATTACTAAGTGGGTTATGTTCCCTATATAACCCCTCCCATACTGGGAGCGCCTCAGTTTTTTGCCAGTGTTTGAGGTGTTAGTTACGAGTGAAGATGTGCTCTGAGGAGCTCCACTGGAGGTATCCATGCCTGATTTTAAATAGCCTCCATAAAGACCAGATCCAATCAAAGTGCCATTGAGGCCAATGTGGATGGTACCTGGGGCATCGTATCTGAAGCACAAGGTTTTTGCCTGTAATGCCTCTCTTCAGGGGGGCAGAATCCTGGGTTCCAGTACTTTGGTTATAACTAAATACCAAAGATATTCTGTCCGGATGAGGTACAGGTCCAGGGTAGTGGAAACCCTGTCTAGAATCCCGGTCCCTGAAGGTCTGTTGACTTAACCTGCAGTGATGGGTGAAGATTGGGTCTGTCTGTGCTCGGCAGTATCCTGCAGCGGGGATAAGGTAAGTGAAGACAATCCTAGGTAAATACCTTAAGGATTATCTTCCATGAGTAACTGCATGTCTTATCTGTTTCCGCCACTAGAGGCAGTAAAGAGACATACCTGGTGTTTCACTTACCATGCTGTTCAGGAACGAAAGCTCAGTGTCAGCCGGTCTGTTGAGCAGCTCACTTCCTCCACTTCAGGCTCTGCCACAGTTGTGGGGGGATCCCTCCCTCCGAGGTCCACGGCACTCCTTATGAGGGATCTCGCTCTCTTGTCCCCGCCTCTACCATTTCCCTACATGCACTTTTGAAGGCAGGGGGAGGGGGATGTGGTTGCTGCTGGCGCACGTGCCTTTGAAGGGATGTATAGAAGAGAAGTCTGCAGATAAACAGGTAGAACTTAGGAGGATTTGTTTCATCTTGATGTATTGTCCGAGAAAAGTCACTAAACTGGGTATATGTAATGGTTTAAAACTACCGTTTTCTATCACCTGAATTCTTGGTTAAGTTGTACACATTAATGTTTGTTGCTGTTGAAGTAAAGCTTCTTTACACCCTTTCCACGGGTTTATGACATATTTGCTACTTTTATTTATGGTGTGTGTGTGTGTGTGTGTGTGTGTGTGTGTTTTGTTGGGTATGCATCAACTTAAACTATTGTATTTGTTTTCATATAGACTGTGTGTTGGAGGGAACAGCTTTGAGCAAGCGGCAGCAGGGGCAGTGCTGGATCTGCTTGGGGACCAGACTGAGGATCTCAACAAAAACAAGACTGTCCTGAAGTGGTGAGTTGGGTGGATGGGTTGATATTCCTTGTATTGCTAAATAGATTACATTTAAGTTACGAGCTATCTTTCACAATAAATATGGTGTCTCCCTAGTAACTTTATTAATATTACCCACTTCATATTTTTTGGGGGGGGGGGGGGGTTTATTTTATATATATATTTTTTTAAATTGCCAACTTCCTTAATATAATTACACTAGGATTAAACAGAAAATTGAAACAATTTCCAATGTATTTCCACCCAATTCTTTTGGTTTTGTATAGAGTAGGGAAGGAGGGGCGTTCTTGTTTGTGTTTTTTGCAGCTGTCCAGGACGCCATTCTTACTTGCTGTCCTGCTGACCATGGTTTTGACAAACAGGAAGTGAGGGGAAAGTCTGGGACAGATCGCAAAAAGAACTGACAAGGGTTATTGCCTTCCCCCTACTCTGCTAAAGCAGGGTTGAACAAAAATGAAGCTTATTGCCGCTGGAATTCAGTGTGTGTTAATCGCACAGTGTGAATGAGGCCTTTATAATCCTGAGTAATAATAATAAAGCCTAGAAGTAAGTCACTTGGTGGCTGTGTTGACATATACTCGCTTTGCCTTTCCATTTAGGGATCGTAAGAAAAAGAAGTTTGTGGGAGGCGGAGGACATGAGGATAAAAAGAAAGTAAGGACAGAGAGTGGAAGACTTATAAGCAGCTCTTATAAGACGAACAAGTATCCTTTTTGTGGCTTATTTGATAGGTTGTTAATAAATTAATGTAATCTTGGTGTATTAAAGGCCTATTTACACCACTCGGCGCCAAACGGCTAATGAAGTCAATTGAACATATATGCGGCACACATATATAAAGTATGACTTCCAATGTGGATGCAAATGACAAATTTCAATGCATTTATGTAAAGCAGCCGCTGAACAAATAAACACAGAATCTTGGTCCAAACAACTTTTTTTTTTTTTTTGTGTTCCAATACTTAAGCAGCGCTCCTGTCAATTAGTTACAATATGACCGGCATTTATATGTGAATCCTATGAGAAACATGTATTATGATATTAGGTGATGAAAAGGTTCTATTATTGGATGAAGATTCTAGTTGATATTCAATAAGCGTGCACCAAACACAACAGCCAACACCACGTGAGTCACACTCCCCTAAGGGTTTAAACTCACCAGAAAGCAGTTAATCGTACACCTTGAATAATCAAGATATACAGTTGGCAAGGTTAATTTGAATAGCACATCATTTGAAAAAGGGAAATGTCTAGAGTTGTCAGATTAAACTTTCTGGGGAGTTTAAACCCTTGGAGTATGACTCGCACGGTGTGGACTCTGGTGTTTGGCGCATGCTTATAGAATATCAACTAGAATCTTCACCCAATAATACAACTTTTTCATCGCCTAATATCATACTTCATATTTCTCATATGATCCACATATCAATGCTGGTCATATTGTAACTGACAGGAGCGCTGCTTAAAGGGGAGTTCCAGCTTTTTTTTTTTTTTATTAAAAGTCAGCAGCTACAAAAAGTGTAGCTGCTTGCTTTTAATAAACATACACTTACCTGTTCCACAGTCCAGCGACGTGCCGCCGGGAGCTTCGCTCCGGTCCCCCCTTCAGCGCCGGCGCTTCCATTGCAACTGTGGGCACCCGGCCGTGACTGCTTTCGGATTTCACGGCCGGGCACTCGCTGCGCATGTGCGAACAGCGCAACGCTCCCTGAGTGGACAGGCGATCGCCTGGGACCTGTCATGGTCCCTGGGCATAAGGAGAAAGTGGGACAGGAAGTCCCACTCCTACTGAAGCCCCTGCCCCCATGTGGCATGTAAGGGGGGGCGAGGAGTGGATTAAGCGTAAGTTCCACTTTTGGGTGGAACTCCGCTTTAAGTATTGGAATCGTCACAAAACTTTGTTTGAAATAAGATTCTTTACGTTTTGTTTACATCTGTTAATAAATTATGTTTCTGGTTTGATGAATCTCCTCTACTCCAATAGATTTTTATGAACTTTTTAAATCCCTTACTTCTGATGGTCCAGACTGGTAGGATCTGAAAATAATATAGAATTTTAGGCAGGACAGTCATCTTGACTGCATGAATGCGACCAATCCATGACAAGGTAGGAAATTGCCAAAAATTTCATGAGAGAGTTGATGGATCGCAGATGTTAATAGTTGGTCGCAAAGAGGTTGGAATAGAGACACCCAAGTAGTCCAGAGAAGTGTTCGCCCAGTGATAAAGAAAAGTCAACTGGAGGTGCAGGACCACTGCGCGGGGTAATATTCAGGGTGGTTGCCTTAGAAGTGGGTAAGAACCCTTTAACATTGTTAAAGGGTTAGTAAGAGTCAAGAGGACGTTGTCCGCGAATAGGTTCACTTTGTACGACATACCCACATATTGAATTCCCAAGATGTTGGGGTCGTCTCCGAGTGCGATTAGCCCAGGGTTCAAGCGTCAAAATAAAAACAGGGGGCACTCATGCCCCAAAAAGATGGGGAAGGGGGTAGCAAAGCAGCCTGGGTATCTGACAGGTGCAAAAGGAGAGAAGTAAAAAGCCAAGACCCATGTGAGGATTGATTTCCCCCAAAGTCCCAGCATTCCAACACTTGATGCAAGTAATCTCAGAAGAGAGAATCGAACGCTTTAAAAAAAAAACATTGAGTGAGAGAAGAAATGCTGGGATCCTGTGGTGATTTAGTAAATGGATTACCTTGCAAATATTATCACCTGCCTTGTGTCTTGGCACAAAGCCAATTTAAACCCTCTGGATGTAGGAAAGTATTTCCCCAAGAGGTTAATTTAGCAAGGAGATCAGCCAAAAGCACTGGGGGCCAAAGGCATGATCGGCGGTTTTGGGTATAATGGAAATGTGTGCCCTCAGTGGTAAACTATTAGTTTAAAATGCTTACCCCAGCACTTGCAGTTAAAAAAAGTTATTTATTTTTATTTTTTTTGTCATTGTCCAATCACCTGAATGTAGCTGCATGTAACCCAATCATAAAGATTTAACGAAACCTGTGTCTTGTACTGTACTCCAGGAAACAGATTTCTTTATCGTACATCACGGGACACAGAGCGCATAGCCATTACACTTGGGTTATATGGGTACCTTCAGGTGTGGACACTGGTGTAATCAATTTCACAGGAAGTTTCCTCCCTATATAACCCCCTCCCACTGGGAGTGCTTCAGTTTTTTCGCCAGTGTCTTAGGTGTTGGTCACGTCTAGCTGTCCCTCGGAGGTCTCGGGACCCAGGATAGCTAGCCGGATCCGTCCGAAGTGCTTCAAAGCCAAGGTGTACGGTACCCGGGCCCTGCTGGAGTGGGGTTTTGCCTATAATGCCTCTCCTTGGAGGGCTGGATTCTGGGCTCCAGTGCCTTAGTCTCTTCCAAGAACTAAACGCTACTGATGCCAGGATGCTATATAGGTCCAGGGGTGTGGGTTCCTTAACACAGGACCCCGGTCCCTGAAGGTCCAAGACAATACCCACGGAGATGGGGGAAGGCTGGGCCTCTTGCAGTTTGCAATACCCTGCGGCGTGGAGCAGGTAAGAGGGAACCTGCGGGACTTGGTTCGACAGTAGGTATCCCCCTGGGGGTTCTGGGTTGGCTAATGGTATGCTTGTGCATCAGCCACTATCTCCACTATGTCTGTTGAGGCAGGATGGGATGTACTAATGTTTACCCAGATAACATGTAGATATATATATGCTTTTAAAAGATATGTATTTTGCTACTCCCCCCAGATTTGCCTGTTAGCATGATACTGCAGCCCCACGTGTATAGAGAGGAAGGGCTGACAAAACTCCTGTTCCTAGGAAGCCTAGGGAGACAGCTTCCTCTATGTGTGCACTACAAAGATAGTGGCTTACCAGGTGTCTGTGTTCTAGCGCTGGTCCGGGCTTCTCCTCTGCTCTCTGCTTCCTCCATGTTGGTTTCAGCGTGGGGGGGGGGGGGGGGGGGGGGGGGGCGCGCGCGCGCCGCCTTTTACAACGTCAGCGGGCGTGGGGGGGGGGGGGGCCAGCAGCGTCAGTCTCAGATAAAGCAAAAAAGCATTTCCTGGCTGGTCATTCCCTCCTGAGAGCAGTGGAGAGTGAGGACATAGAGCGTGCAGCTGAGCCAGTTCTGGCCAACAGTGACACCCAGTGGTGGTTTGTGGATCTTCAGGTCTGGACTTAAAAGTCCACACTGACAAAAAAATATATATTTTGCTTAAAGGGACTCAGCCTTAGATCCGGCAGTATCTGAGTCGGTGCAACCTTGGACTCCAGCTAACGGGCATTGGTGTGGCAATACTCACAGGACTTTCCTCTGTATTGCCGCCTTCTCAGGCGTATGAAAATTTTGAAAAGATTTTACATAGCCTGTCCTTATTAATGTTTCACTTCTAGCTACAACAGTTGGGTGTTGGCTGTAGGGGTGTCTCAAGGTTGTGCAATGGCTCCCAAGGGATCAGGACCAGCTAAGGCTGCAAAAGGTGCCAAAAAAGTAAAGGGGTCTCCAACGGGGTCAGAGGATTTGGGCCAGGCTCCAGTGGTCCCACCCTCACCAGATAGACCACCGAACAGCATCGTGCAGGAGCCATTGAGGGTGCTAGGGGCAGAGGCGGCCCCCAATCAACCCATTCCCGTTTATGTTACGGAAGAAATGCTAGAATCCACCCTGGGTGGGCTAGAGAAAAGGTTAACTGCTTTAATTGCCCGCTCTTTGCCGGGTGGCAAACGGGCTAGATCCCCGTCACCTAAAACGGTGTGTTCAGATGCAGAGGTCCTCTCTTCGGAGGAATTGGACCCACAGGGGGATCAAGCGGACCTGAGTCCTGACGGGTCAGACATTGAAGATTCCACTATAGATGAAATTTTTTCGGCTTCTCAAGCAGAGAGCCTGTGGATCCAGTCTCTGACGGATATGGTTCGCACTGCTTTTAAGCTTCCAGTGTCAGAACAAGTAGCCCCCGCGGTATCCTTTTTGGGTTCCTTGAAGGCACCATTGGGTGGTGCATCTTTCCCGGTTCACCCCCTTCTGGAGAGCGTGATTTTTCAGGATTGGGCTCGACCTGATAGGATTTTTATCCCTCCTAAAAGGTTTACCATTCTCTATCCTATGGAAGAAGAATTTGCAAAGAAATGGGCACTCCCTACCGTGGACGCAGCCATTTCCTGCGTAAATAAATCCCTGACCTGTCCGGTGGAAAATGTCCAGGTGTTTAAAGATCCAGTCGACAAAAAATTGGAGACCCTACTGAAGGCTTCTTTTACCACAGTAGGTGCCGTGGTTCAGCCAGCAGTGGCAGCCATTGGCGTTTGTCAGGCTTTAAAGGATCAGACTAAACAGATATTAAGGGACATACCGGCTCAGCAAGCTCGTGAATTGGCTGACCTCCCAAGAGCTCTCTGCTTTGCAGTAGATGCTATTAAGGACTCCGTTCAACAGGCGTCCCGTTTATCTCTGCTGTTGGTTCATATGCGTCGCCTTTTGTGGCTAAAAAAACTGGTCAGCAGAGGCACCCTGCAAAAAGCTTTTAGCAGGATTTCCCTTTCATGGTGGGAGACTATTCGGTGAAGACCTAGATAAATATATCCAGACCATATCAGGTGGTAAAAGTTCTTTCTTGCCCATCAAGAAAAGATCACGTGGGCCCGCATTTAAGCGACAGGCCTTCGCAGGCTCGGCCCCTTCAACTTCCCGTCAGTATCGACGGCCTCCCGGGCGTTCGGCATTTAATAGCTGCCCACAAGGACAAGCCACGACAGGCAAGAGGCCATGGTCTCGCAAGCCGGTTAAACCAGTCCTTAAGTCAGATTCATTAAGGGGCGCCCCCACTCTCTTGGGTGGGGGGAAGGCTTCGGTTCTTCTCCGAAGTGTGGAAGACCAGAATTCCCGACTCTTGGGTAAGATCCGTGGTAACCACGGGCTACAAGCTAGAGTTTCGGGAAGTCCCCCCTCCTCATTTTCAGGGGTCAAGTCTTCCAAGCGACCCATTAAGGAGGGCCTCTCTTGCAAAAGCATTGGATCGTCTCTTACTCCAAGGAGTAATCGTAGAAGTACCAACCCAGGAATGGGGTCTGGGATTCTACTCCAACCTTTTCATAATACCAAAGCCCAATGGCGACGTCAGGCCTATCTTGGACCTCAAACGCCTAAATCGCTTTCTAAACATTCAGACCTTTCGTATGGAGTCCATACGTTCGGTGGCAGCCAGCCTACATCAAGACGACTTTCTAGCATCTATAGACATAAAAGATGCGTATCTGCACGTGCCGATCTACCCGGCACATCACAGGTTTCTTCGGTTTATGATAGATCACCGCCATTACCAGTTCGTAGCCCTCCCTTTCGGGTTGGCAACAGCTCTGCGGGTATTCACAAAGGTGTTAGCCCCGGTGCTAGCCGTCCTAAGGACAGAAGGCATTTTAGTCTTGGCATACTTGGACGATCTTCTGGTTATCGACAGCTCAGCCTCCAACCTCAATCAGGCAGTAGGTCGCACAGTTCAGCATCTAGAGGAATTCGGATGGATTGTAAATCTAGAAAAATCGGTATTGAAACCCACAAGGCAGTTGGAATATCTAGGCCTTCGGCTAGATACAGACTGCCAGAGGATAATTTTACCTCAAACAAAGATCAGATCAATAGCCCAAGCAGTTCAAATGATCTTAGGCAAGAAGAGGCCGACTATTCGCCTATGTATGCGACTGCTGGAGAAGATGGTGGCCGCCTTCGAGGCTGTGCCCTACGCCCAGATCCATACCAGATATCTTCAGGCAGCCATTCTCTCTGCTTGGAACAAGTCCATTCAGGCGTTAGATCGTCCGTTAGTGCTCTCCCCGAAGGTCCGGCGCAGCCTGTCTTGGTGGCTGGTCTCTCAAAATTTGTCAAAAGGGAAATCCTTTTGCCCCATCTCGTGGAAGATAGTATCCACGGATGCCAGCCTGTTAGGTTGGGGGGCAGTTCTAGAAGAACAGACCCAGCAAGGGCTGTGGTCGGGGGCAGAGAAACTGCTTCCCATCAATATCTTGGAAATCAGAGCTGCTCGACTGGCCCTGATCGCCTGGACTCTCCCCCTTCAGGGTCTGCCAGTAAGGATACAGTCCGACAACGCCACTGCGGTGGCATACATAAACCACCAGGGGGGCACGAAGAGCCCAGCAGCCCAAAGAGAAGTAAACCTGATTTTCTCATGGGCCGAAGCCCATGTACCCTGCATCTCGGCGGTGTTCATCCCAGGGATAGACAATTCTCAAGCAGATTTTTTGAGTCGTCAACAGTTGCTCCCGGGGGAATGGTCGCTTCACCCCCAGGTATTCCAAGAGATTTGCCAAAGATTTGGAGTCCCAGACGTGGACATTATGGCAACGAGATCCAACAAAAAGTTGGACAAATTCATATCCCGAGCCAGGGATCCCTCGGCCTACGGCACCGATGCCTTGGTTTGCCCTTGGCACCAGTTTTCTCTTCTGTATGCGTTCCCTCCACTGCAGATGATTCCCCGCCTTCTACGGAGAATCCGGGTGGAGCGCAGGCCTGTGATCCTGGTGGCTCCAGCCTGGCCCAGGAGGGCTTGGTACGCACTCATCGTGAAGATGTCAGTCGGGGCGCCGTGGCCGCTCCCCCTGCGCCCAGATCTGCTGTCTCAAGGCCCAATCTGCCATCCTGCTTCACAGCAGCTAAATTTGACGGCTTGGCGGCTGAATCCCTAATTCTTAAAGGCAGAGGCCTCTCAGATCAGGTAATAGCTACGTTGATTCAGGCTAGGAAACCGGTCTCCAGAAATATTTATTACAGAGTCTGGAGAACCTATGTGGAGTGGTGCGAGTCTCAAAAATGGCATCCTCGAAAGTTTTTTATTGACAGGATCTTGCGATTCCTCCAGGTTGGCGTTGACAAAGGGTTGGCTCTTAGTACTCTAAAGGGGCAGGTGTCAGCTTTATCAATATGGTTTCAAAGACCCTTGGCCACCCATTCGCTTATGAAAACCTTCTTGCAGGGGGTCTTGCATGTGAATCCCCCTATTAGAGCTCCCCTCTGCCCCTGGAATTTAAATCTGGTCTTGTCAGCTTTACAAAGGCAGCCGTTTGAACCTCTGACAGAAATCCCTCTTGTGCTACTAACCCGAAAGTTAGTTTTCTTGGTGGCTATGGCTTCAGCCAGAAGGGTTTCCGAGCTGGCAGCCTTATCATGCAGGGAGCCATACCTTATTCTGCATAAGGACAGAGTTGTTCTGCGGCCTCAACCTTCTTTCCTTCCTAAGGTCATATCCAGTTTTCACTTGAATCAGGACCTAGTCCTACCTTCCTTCTTTCCTACTCCCCAGTCCAGAGAGGAAAGACGGCTTCATACTTTGGATGTGGTTCGAGCCATGAGGGTCTATCTCAAGGCTACAGAGAAGATTCGGAAAACAGATGTGCTTTTTGTTCTTCCGGATGGCCCCAAGAAGGGTCAGCCGGCTGCCAAGTCTTCCTTGGCTAGGTGGATTAAGCAGCTGATTTTTCAGGCCTATGGTCTGAAGCGCGTTCCACCTCCCTTATCAGTTAAAGCCCATTCTACGAGGGCCATGAGTGCCTCCTGGGCGGCACACCATCAGATTTCTATGGCACAGGTTTGCAAGGCGGCAACCTGGTCTTCCGTACATACGTTTACTAAATTTTATAAGTTGGACGTTGCAAAGAGTACGGACGCAGCTTTTGGGCAGGCGGTCCTACGGGCAGCAGTATAGAATCCTCTGGCCCGGTTCACGCCCCCTTGTGTTTCTGTTGATGGAGCCATGTTTTCTCCTGACAATGTTTTTATTTGGCTATTCTTGGCCTTACGGTCTCCCTCCCTTCATAGAGCATTGCTTTAGGACATCCCAAGTGTAATGGCTATGCGCTCTGTGTCCCGTGATGTACGATAAAGAAAAAAGGATTTTTAATAAACAGCTTACCTGTAAAATCCTTTTCTTGAAGTACATCACGGGACACAGAGCTCCCACCCCTCTTTTGGGGAACATTGTGTAACCTCGGGAGAATTGCTTGCTACAAAACTGAAGCACTCCCAGTGGGAGGGGGTTATATAGGGAGGAAACTTCCTGTGAAATTGATTACACCAGTGTCCACACCTGAAGGTACCCATATAACCCAAGTGTAATGGCTATGCGCTCTGTGTCCCGTGATGTACTTCAAGAAAAGGATTTTACAGGTAAGCTGTTTATTAAAAATCCTTTTTTTTACTGTCAGAATCATCCAATTTTGGCTGCCATGCAGAGTTGTTTGTGTGTAGCACCTGCAAGAAAATAAAAACGGATGCTTGCTTTAAAGTGTTTAACCCACATGTCTTTATATTATCTGCTTGATCTACTAAGGATATGTCCCCCTGTGTGTTGTATAAAAAAAAAAAAAAAGTATATATACACTTTATTTGTGAGCGCTGATCAGCAATCATGTGACGCGCTGCATCTCTCCTCTCACCACACGGGGACATATCCTTAGAAGACGAGCTGATTATATAACGTAAGACATGTCATTACAGAAGGGGTGGAGTGGGCCCTGACACAGGAGCCGACAGGGAGGGGGGGGGGGGGGAGGACGACAAGTGAAGAGAGGAGAGACAGCAAGGCTGTGGATGACGGAAGCACATAAACTGACCACGGTGTCTGGGCTCAGCAGCCATGATTACCGTGGTCAGTTTACAGAGGGGAGGGGAGAAACTGGCAGGGTCCAAATGACACAGCACCAAGCACTGTGTCGTATAACATGCTTTAAAGGAGCAGGATCCATTTTTTTGGCGTTGACATATGTTTTAAGTGTATCTGCATTTAATCCTCAGAGTTTTTACTCATATTGGAAAATCACAATGCATGTGCAATATACACGAACACCTTTTATATCAAGTATAGACTTGCATCTTCAAGATATCTTGTAATGTATGCAAGTTTAAAAATAAAAAAAAGAACCCTAATTTGTATCTTCCTTTTGTAGCAGTATTCTCTGTGTCTGCACTTCAAATGGTGTGTAACAAGGTTATGTCTGCAATTGAGTGTGCTTTTAGTCCTTTACAATTTGTAGATATGAGGACTGGAAGAAAAAGTACAAGATTGATGACCAGGACTCTGAGGAAGAGGAAGGGATACAGACAGGAAGAACACAAAGGAAGGGAAGAGGTAAGTGTTTAGCAGTATTAGACATTCAGATATATACTCGAGAGAAAATAATGTTACAAAAATGTATGGGCAAGCTAGCTATTCTGTTAGGTATTGTGTTTGTTTCAAGGCTGGCTAATGTAGAACAATATGACCTGACTTGCAGCCTTTACTTAACCACTTCCATACTGGGCATGTAAACCCCCTTCCTGACCAGGTGAAATTTCAGCTTGCGGCACTGCGTCGCTTTAACTGACAATTGCGCGGTCGTGCGATATGGCTCCCAAACAAAATTGGCGTCCTTTTTTCCCCACAAGTAGAGCTTTCTTTTGGTGGTATTTGGTCACCTCTGCGATTTTTATTTTTTGCGCTATAAACAAAAAAGGACGACAATTTTGAAAAAAAATACAATATTTTTTACTTGTTGCTATAAAAAATAGCCCAATTTAAAAAAAAAATTCAGTTTAGGGCGATACGTATTCTTCTACATATTTTTGGTTAAAAAATAAAATAAAAAAAAATCGCAATAAGCGACTGGTTTGCGCAAAAGTTATAGCGCCTACAAAATAAGGGACAGAATTGTTATTTTTTATTATTTATTTTTTTTACTAGTAATTGCGGCGATCTGCGATTTTTATTGCGACTGCAACGTTATGGCGGACATATCGGACACTTTTGACACATTTTTGGCACCATTCACATTTATACTGCAATCAGTGCTATAAATATTCACTAATTACTGTATAAATGTGACTGGCAGGGAAGGGGTTAACACTAGGGGGTGAGGAAGGGGTTAATGTGTTTCCTGCATTGTGTTCTAACTGTAGGGGGAGGGGGGGGTGACCGATCTGTGTCCCTATGTACTAGGAACACAGATCGGTATGCTCTCTCTATGACAGGACGCTGTCATTGTGAGAGCAGGCAATGAGAGATGATCTCATATGTTTACATATGAGATCATCTCTCATTGGCCCATCAGATCGCACCGCAAACGGCCACTCTGATTGGCCGTTCGCGGTGATCTGTGATTGGCTGTGTCCGAGGGACACAGCCAGTACACAAGTTCCCCGCTGCGCGCTCTGGAGCGCGCGCTGGGAACGAGGAAAGGGGCTGCCGTGAAAACACGGCAGCCCGGAGATTTAGAGCCACCCTGCGGCCGTATATACTCGTACGGCCGTAGGGAAGTGGTTAAAGTGATTGTAAAGTCTCTTCTATACTTAAAAATAAACAGAAGGAGCTGCGCTTATACATATGATAATAAAAAAATATACAATTGATTAAGATCAATCGGCCCAATTGGAATTATGAAGCGAATCAAACAAGACCAATAATGAGTGAGCATTATTGATAAATGAATGAATCCACAGTCCTTGAAACTTCCAAATATTTGTTAAAAACGCTATGTGATAAAATCTTCAGTGACTTCTTATAAGACAAAATGAATCCTCCACCCCATAGAGTGCAAGCTTACCAGCTGCAGAAGCTGTCTGAGCTTGTGGCTAATACCCAGCATGGGCCTTTGATGACCGATGAGCCAAACATTCCTGGAGACTTGGAGTATATCCAGTGGTCAGCAGCCAGCCATGAGAATGACCTTCTTTGCTTTCCAGGGGGACATTCCATGCAATCAGGTTTCTGGCAGTATGTCCTTCCGCTGCCACAATTTTTTTGAATTTTGTCATGATGGCTAGATCTCTGAAATGAAGCCAAAGTCCATCGTTCTCACAGTGGGTTACTTGCCTGCTCTGTGCAGTTGGTTTTGTACAGAGCAGCCCGGATCATCCTCTATTTTCCTGGCCCCTTACTTCTGGTGAGTGCCCCCACAGCAAACCACTTGCTATGCGGGCACCCGAGCTGAGCCACAGCTCCCTGTATCCTTTCGGACATGGAGCCGTGACCGGCACCCTTTCTCTCCTCTTTGGCTGACTGACTTGGACAGCAGCGGGAGCCAATGACGCCGCTGCTGTGTCTTCGCCAATGAAGGAGAGTCCCGGGATGGTCGAGTCATGGACAGAGATGGGCTCAGGTATGTATTAATGGTGCCTGAGGGGGGCTGCTGCATTCAGAAGGCATTTTATCTTAATGCATAAATCTTTTGACTTTACAATCACTTTTTAAGAGCCCTTTCAAACTGAGGCAGTTTTTAGGCGCGTTGGCTCTAGACATGAAAACTGCCTCCCAATGCCGCCCGAATGTGAAAGCCTGAATGCTTTCACACTGGGGAGGTGTGCTTGTGGGACTCTAGAAAAGTCTTTCAAGCAGCATCTTTGGGGCGGTTGGACAGCGCTGTATACATCGCTCCCAATACGCCCCTACCTATTGCAATGAAAGGGCCGCAACAAGGGTGTTTTTAACCCCTTCTTTGGGGTTAAAAGCGCCCCGCTAGTGGCCGAAAAGCGCTGCTTTTCGGCGGTGCTTTATCGCTAAAGCATGGGCGGCCCCAGTGTGAAAGGGCTCTAACACCTGTTGGATCAAATGGATATCAAACGTGAAGTCTTTTGAATGTATACTTGAATAATTGCTGTTGCCATGTTTTGCACCCTTACTAATTGTCTTAAAGTTTGTAGAGTAATTTAAAATCCAAGTGTTAAAAAAAAAAAAAAAAAGTGCTACTGTGTAACCCTTGTGCATTGTCAACAGGTGGACGTGGTGGCTCTCGAAGTATGCCCCGTACAGAAGCATCGGGTCCCCGTGGCAAGATCCGCTCTGAGCTGCGCACCAAACAGCAGATTCTCAAGCAGAGAAGAATACAGGATAAGCAGCGTTTCTTACAAAGTGGTGGAATGAAAAAGCTGAAAAATAAAACAAAGCAGAGAGTACAGGAAATGAGGAAAACTGCTTTTGGCAGAGGGAAGAGCAATGGATTTAAGAAAGGAAAGATGAGGAAAAGATCTTGACACTTCCAAGCAGGTAGATGAGCACTTGCAGGGTAATTTAAAACACCACATGGCTCATCTGGTATAAACGTACTTGCTGTGCAAAGGAACACTACATTGGTCTGTATTGGACAGGCATTTAATGGGTTCCTGATTCAAGGTTTGAACAGTTTCAACTTTGCTCAAATAGAAGATTTATTTATCTTTTGTATAAAAGCAGTCTTCAGTCTGGCCAAACGCCCAGGAGTGCATTGCAGATACTTCTACATCTGGACAGCAAAACATGGCAAACCTAAGAAAACATGGCTATTGCAAATTGTTTTTGAACCTTATTAAATACATTGGCTACATTTTAAAGTTTAATCTGTTATTTCCAAATGGTATTACAGTATACCATAACATGCTGGGATTGCTGTTTTACTTTCCATTGTGTTTATCAAATTATACATTTGATAGAACACGTTTTTAATCTGCTCCAGGAGTCTCCAAACTATGGCCCTCCAGGTGTTCGGGAACTACAATTCCCATCATGCCTAGTCATGTCTATGAATGTCAGAGTTTTACAATGCCTCATGGGAAGTGTAGTTCCACAGCAGCTGGAGGGCCGTAGTTTGGAGATCCCTGTGCTAAACCATCACTTAAATAAGTAAAATCTAAATATATATTTCTATGTAAGTGGTTACATAAAAATAACCCTTTGTTGTAAATAGATTAGTTTACAGTGGATGGCTTACCCCTGCCTACCTCAACCTGATTACGATTACTCATTGCTCTCCAAGCCCAGCCCTATGCAAAAGACAGCATAGCTTCAATGCATAGCACTCCTGATGGATAACAACCCTGGAGAAAATGAATGATTTGCATGGCTCTGCCCATTGTACCTTTTGTAAAGAGTAAGCTTGCAGTTTGGATTTGTCAGGACTAGTCAATACCATCTACTGTAAAGGGTCACTAAAGGAAATTTTTTTCCTGCTAAATAGCTTCCTTTACCCTAATGCAGTCCTGGTTTCATGTCCTCATTGTTAGTTTTTTGCTTTGAAGTTGCTGTAATCCTTCTCTGATTTCCACACTTCCTGCTTGTCTGTTTCCTTATGAAAAAACTCATGGGAGCTTCTCTCTGTGGTCCCTGATCAAGGAGGTGTGATTACTGTGTGTCTAAAACCCCTCAACCAATCGCTTTCATTTTAAAAACAAACACTGCCCTGTGTTTGTTTGTTTTTTGTTCTGTGTGTCTCTGTACTTAACAGAAACATGAAACTAGATTAAAAACTAAACTGAAAGTGCAGGCACATTGTATGATTGATTTTTATCTATTTTTAAAAGGAGTTGGTTACCTTTTATGTCTCTATACCCTGTAAACCGTCATTTCATCAAAGGCCCAATGGATGATTTTCTAACTCTCCTAGACTCCTTTCCTCCTGGCAGAAAAAAACACTTGACACTTATAAACTTGTGTAATGCGTTTGTTTAGTTGCTTCAAGCGCTTGGCCCTTTTTAAGTACTTTCATTGGCCATAATAATAATTTATTCTGGCTAGTGAAATTAACACTCAAGGCCTATCTATGCCTGTTGTGTAAGTGCTTTTACACGTTTTTAGATGCATCAAGAGGTTTTTCTGCCAAAACTACTGGACGCATAGGCTGTTGTTTATTTTCCCTGCCTCTAAATGCCTATGTGTGCATGGACGCATAGGCTAACATGCAGGGGTCTTTTGAGGAAAAAAAAAATGTTAAACGCCCCCTAGGAGCAGCAGAAAAAAATGTCCAGTGTGCTTTAGGCGTAACAAGCCTATGCAGTATTTCAGTGTATTTTGTGAAATGGTACCCCCTTCACCATAGCAAGGTGAATGCGGCACCATATGCTGCTAACCTTTACTCTAGTACAGAGGTGTCAAACTCAATTTAATCATGGGCCGCATCAGCATTATGGTTGCCCTCAAAGGGGTGGTTGTATTGGTAAGACTATATACATTTATCCAGTACTTTTTTTTTTTTTTTTTTTTTTTTCACTTCTCAGAGAATAGATGTAGATAACTCAACTCAAACCCCAGCCCCATTGAACAGTGGGTGTGGGCAAATAAACTTTAGGAGGTTCTTAAAGAGGCAATAAATACTAGGAGTGCATTATATGCAGTTTGGAGATGCCGAATTCAGGGGTGTGCTGGGTTGAAGAGCGTGCTTATGCACAGTTGGCAGGGTTAAGCTCTTTCACAGGCTGTCCCCATCTGACTTCCACCCCTCCTCAGCTCTGACCTCTGAACCACTCTCCCCCATACACCACCTCTGCACATCTCTCTCATCTTTCTCCCCCAAAAGCTTCCCTGCATCTCGCCTACCCGGCCTGACTCTAGTACAGTGAAACCTTTAGATTACGAGCATAATCCGTTCCAGGAGAAAGCCCCCTTAATCCAAAGTACTCACATATCAAAGCTAGTTTCCCCATTGAAGTCAATAGAAACTAAACTAATTTGTTTCGCATTGACTTCAATGGCATGCAATAGCGCATGCGGCAAGAGGTGGGGGGGGCGCCGGAGAGCTTCTGAAATGGCCGGTAAGGCTCCAGGACACCTCGGAGTGCCTCTATTCCTGAGGTTTTTCAAGGTCAGCCAAGCTGTCCTTGGGCCTTCCGTGCATTTCCAAACTGCACCATTTGGCTCCGGCGCCCCTTCACCTCAGGTCAAACGCAGTACTGCACACCGCTTTGGCCCAAATCCTCCTCTTTTGCGAGACAACACTCGCAAACCGAGTCAGGAGTTTTTCTAAATGCAGTGCTCGTGTTGCGACACGCTCGTTAACAGCGTTACTCGCAGTCCGAGCTTCTACTGTACCTCCAGCAGTGCAGGCGGCTCCTACTTTTTCACTTGCGAGATCATTGGTTGGCAATTGTGCACCCAGGCACATATAGAGATCACAGAGCAGAATACCACATGATGCCCCATCCCACACAGCACCGCCGTGAGTGAAGGGCAGGCAAATATATGTGAGAGCCACGAGAAGTCTTCTGTACTTACTACTGAAAGTGGTGAGGGGAGGGCGAGAGCCTGAGGTATGGCTGATGAAATACCCTGAGTGCGAGGGCCACATGAAATGGCCTTGCGAGGCCTTATTCTCCCAGAGGGCCTTGTGTTTGATGCACGTGCTCTAGCATATTTGTTTTTTCTTTAAAATGTTTTTCCACATTTGAAGTTGAGCTGGGATAATGTTTACTTTATATCTCTTTGTTTATGAGGAGGCTAGGATGCTGTGTTTACATTAACTATTGCTAGAAACACCTGGGGAGATTTTTTTGGTTCAACCCAGCTGCATGAATGGGAAAAAAAATTGACCGACAGATTGCTTTACTAATGCAAGACTCGCTTTTCCACTAGAACACACTGATCAGCGCACTCAGCCATTGGCTTTCCAGCATGCTCATATGATAAAAGGCGGTCATTGTTACACAGGCTGCTGTACACACTGACCAAATGTAGGCCAGTTTCTGTTGAACCGCCTGATACCAGATGATATTCAGCCCATGTGCACCAGCCTTAAACCTGTATGTACTGTGCTTGCAGATCTCATTAATTGTAAACTACATTTGAACACTATGGGGGTTATTTACAAAAGGCAACTCCACTTTGTACTACAAGTGCAAAGTTAATTTGGAAGTGCAAAACAGATTATAGCGCACGCATGCAAAAATTACATTTATCCTGCAAGGCTAGTTAAAAACTCCTAAACATATTCAAAAATACGGGGGTTTGGTCACATTATATGGTCATATAGTGCTAAGCCCACTTACTGCGACAAAGTACCCAGAATTAGTGGGTCCCACCCTAGTAATAGAATGAAAGAACCTGGGTCTCAACCATGGGAGATAGAGGAGTTTATGTGGGAGAACTGAAGGGATTCTTCCTATACACTGGTGCACTGGTGGCCACTAATGTGAGGTAATGAAGAGGGGGAGAGGTGCTCCAGCCCAAGAGACCTGCACTTCCAAGTGCACTTGTAGTGCAAAGTGGATTTTCCTTTTGTAAATAACCCCCTATCTGTCCTAACAAGGGGTTAAAGATCTACAGGGAGTGCAGAATTATTAGCCAAATGAGTATTTTGACCACATCATCCTCTTTATGCATGTTGTCTTACTCCAAGCTGTATAGGCTCGAAACTACTACTACTAATTAAGCATATTAGGTGATGTGCATCTCTGTAATGAGAAGGGGTGTGGTCTAATGACATCAACACCCTATATTAGGTGTGCATAATTATTGGGCAACTTCATTTCCTTTGGCAAAATGGGTCAAAAGAAGGACTTGACAGGCTCAGAAAAGTCAAAAATAGTGAGATATCTTGCAGAGGGATGCAAAGCTTCTGAAGCGTGATCATCGAACAATCAAGCGTTTCATTCAAAATAGTCAACGGGGTCGCAAGAAGCGTGTGGAAAAACCAAGGCGCAAAATAACTGCCCATGAACTGAGAAAAGTCAAGCGTGCAGCTGCCAAGATGCCACTTGCCACCAGTGTGGCCATATTTCAGAGCTGCAACATCACTGGAGTGCCCAAAAGCACAAGGTGTGCAATACTCAGAGACATGGCCAAGGTAAGAAAGGCTGAAAGACGACCACCACTCAACAAGACACACAAGCTGAAACGTCAAGACTGGGCCAAGAAATATCTCAAGACTGATTTTTCTAAGGTTTTATGGACTGATGAAATGAGAGTGAGTCTTGATGGGCCAGATGGATGGGCCCGTGGCTGGATTGGTAAAGAGCAGAGAGCTCCAGTCCGACTCAGACGCCAGCAAGGTGGAGGTGGAGTACTGGTTTGGGCTGGTATCATCAAAGATGAGCTTGTGGGGCCTTTTCGGGTTGAGGATGGAGTCAAGCTCAACTCACAGTCCTACTGCCAGTTTCTGGAAGACACCTTCTTCAAGCAGTGGTACAGGAAGAAGTCTGCATCCTTCAAGAAAAACATGATTTTCCCCCAGTCTTCCAAGTCAGCCCTTGAGAGATGGAGCTCCTCCCTGTAATCAGGAAACACGTTGCCACTAATTCTTTTCCTCCCCTTTAAGAGGCAGTCCCTCAGGTCCCTGGTCAGTCTTAGTGTTTCCTCCGTCCGGAGGAGACATGTTGCCAGAGGACCTGAGAGGGGGCTCCATCTCTTAAAGGCTGACCAGGGCAGGGGTCCAGCTGGGGCAGCACATTTCCCTGTGAGTAAAGCTGCAGGTATAGAGGCAGCTGATCACGAAAAAACGGGAGGGAGCCTCAGAACGGCAGGGGGTCGGATGATCTTACCAGAGCCGTGCAGTATGGGGGGAGGAGGACGGTGTGCGGCCACGGGCAACCCTCTTGGCGGTGTGTAGGAGGTGTCCCGATTTGAGTCTTTCCTTCTGTGCCCAGGCGTGGAGAAGGCGCCATTTCTTCATCCCCTTGGCGGCGTCGGCGCGGCAGATAGGAAAAAGGGCGTGCACCTGAAGCTGACGCCGCTTGACCCGGAGATGCAGGCGCATCAGTTCCGGGGCGGGGTGACGTCATCGGCGTGCGCCGGGGAGCTGGTCCTTCCCCTTAAAGGCGCGGGGAAACTCAAATGGCCGGCTGGTGTAATACATGTGGATGCGGCTGCAGGAGACAGCATAGGACGCCATAGTGTGCCAAGATGCTCGAGGAAGATGATATCTCGGCGGGACAGGCCCCAGAAGGGGAAAGCACCAGCAGGATACAGGTAGTCACCAGTGTGGTGACCTTTGTATTCATGTCATAGGACAGCAGCTAGATGGTGGTGGCACTAGCTTAGCTGGGGTTTACAGGGGGAGTTGTCACTGGGTGAATACTGTAACCGGTATGGTGGAGTATGTGACTCACCGACATGGGGCCCCTATACTTTTTGTGTCTTTTACACAGGTGAAAACACAGAGCCAAAGCCCATTCCTAAGAAGCGGTGTGTTAAGTGTAATGCCAAGATGCCTCTGGTATACACTGAACCGCTATGCCAAGTTTGCATGGACAAATTGGTTCAAAAACAGTCAGACGCAGTTTATGCGAAAATTTTTGGATCCGTGAGGGAGGATATGGCGAATACCTTTAAGGATCTCAAAAAATTCATTTCAGAAGTTAAAACTCCGGTTGTCCTTTCTGGAAGCCCCTCTCCCATGACCTCACCCAGATCCGAAGTCGCATCAGGGTCGCATGAGTCCGGGAGGGAGCGAGCGGGCAGCAGCGCAGCTAGCGTTTTTGCAAGTGACGACTCAGAACCTGAGCAGGAGGAAAGGGGTGAAGAAAGAAGGAAGGCTCCCAATTACAAATTATCACTGGAAGATGTGGATGATTTACTAGGGGCCATTTATGAAACCCTTGAAATCGAACATGAAAAGGAAGAACCTTCCAAGCATGACCTAATGTACCAAGGTCTGAGGAAAAGGAATTCCAAAGTATTCCCAGTTCATCAGGTGATGTCGGATACTGTGATGAATGAGTGGAAGGATCCAGAGAAAAAAACATTCTTTGCGGCAAGCCACAAAAAACGATTCCCTTTTTAGTGACGATCCAAAAGAGGTTTGGAACAAAAATCCAAAACTGGATGCACCACTTTCAAAAATTTCAAAGAATTCGGCATTGGCTTTTGAAGACATGGGGCATTTAAAAGACGCCATGGACAAAAAGGGTGATATCATCCTAAAAAGAGCCTGGGAGACAAGTGTCGCTAGCCTAAAACCAGCGCTAGCTACCACCTGTGTGGCAAGAAACCTAGAATTTTGGCTAACCCAATTGCAGGAGCATATAAAAAATGGTACGCCTAGAGAGGAGATCCTGAAGACAATCCCAATTCTCTCTAAAGCAGTAGGTTACATTGCAGACGCTTCTGCAGAATCCGTTAAACTAGCAGCAAGGTCAGGCGGGCTAGCGGTCGCAGCTAGGCGTGCGATCTGGATGAAAACCTGGACAGGGGATGCCGCATCCAAAACCAGGTTATGCAATTTACCCTTCACAGGAAATTTGCTTTTTGGATCAGGCCTAGATGAGGCCTTGGAAAGAACGGCAGATAGGAAAAAATCCTTTCCTGCTGAAAGGCGAAAATTTCCACAGAAAATATATTTTCAGGGGAAAAGAAATCATCCACAAGAAGGGAAGAAAGAGTTCCCAAAGAAGAACTGGTCGGGTCATAAGGGAAAACAAAAGAGTAACCCACTCTTTGGCACCGCTAATCCGGCCACCAAGCAGTGACAACCAAGTGCCAGTAGGGGGAAGGTTGGCTGCCAATCAGTTTATTCTGGAAATAATCGCAAAGGGCTATTCACTGGAATTCAATTGTCATCCTCCAGAGAGATTCCTATTGACAAAGCTTCCCAGAGATTCCGAAAAAGCAAGGGCTTTACCTCTGTTGCTGGGGGAGATGGTGGATCAAAAAGTCCTTATCCCAGTTCCAGAGAAGGAAAAAAGAAAGGGTTTTTACTCTCACGTTTTTTGTCATCAAGAAACCCTCTGGGAAATTTCGTCTAATACTCAATCTCAAGCCCTTGAATCAAACAATTCAATACAAAAAGTTCCGCATGGAATCCATTTTCTCAGTCAAGAATATTCTACAGCCCCAAACATTCATGGCGACCATGGATCTCAGGGACGCATATCTTCACATTCCCATCAGAGAAGAATCTCAGAGATACCTCAGATTAGCAGTGGAAATAGACGGGAAGGAATACAATTTTCAGAGCAGAGCTCTCCCGTTCGGGCTGTCCTCATCTCCGAGGATATTCACCAAAGTGTTGGCAGAAGTTTTAGCCCCTCTAAGATTAAAAAAGATGATGGTACTTCCGTATCTAGACGACCTACTGTTCGCAGCACCATCAGAAACGCAGTTGATAAAGAACCTCAACGAAGCTCAACTATGGTTGAAGTCGCTGGGGTGGATCTTAAACTTGGAAAAGTCAAAGCTTTGTCCCACCCAAAACATTTTGTTCCTGGGATATCTGCTCAGTTCAACAGAACAGAGAACTTTTCTTCCAGAAGAAAAAATCCAAAACCTCATCAAAAGAGTGGGCTCTATTCAGAACAACCTTCCCATAACAATCAGAGAACTGATGTCGGTTCTGGGATTGATGACATCATCAATACCGGCAGTACAATGGGCAAAATTTCACCTAAGACCCCTGCAAAATTTTATCTTAAGGAAACAAAAAGGAGATCTAGACAGGTTGGTGTTACTCCCAGAGTCAGTAAAGAGGTCACTATGGTGGTGGAGGGTCCACACAAACCTAAACCAGGGTCTGACTTGGTCATTTCCGATATCCCAGAAATTGACCACGGATGCAAGCAGTTGGGGTTGGGGAGCTCACCTAGCCGGACAACCGGCTCAGGGGAGATGGTCCCCAGAGGAAGCTATAGCATCCTCAAATTGGAGAGAACTCATGGCGATACCCAAGGCCATAGAGGTTTTTCAGAACCAGCTGAGAGATCATCACATCCTGGTACTCTCAGACAATGCCACAGCAGTGGCCTATATAAACAAACAAGGGGGCACAAGAAGTCCATCTCTGAGCCACATCTCCGACCAGATATGCCGGTGGGCCGAAGGGAACCTACTTTCAATAAGTGCAGTCCATCTAAAAGGAGAAGACAATCAAGTGGCGGATTTCCTCAGCCGCCAGGAGATTTCCCAAGAGGAATGGGTGTTACATCCAAGGGTTTTCAAAGAGATCACAGTCCGTTGGGGAGTCCCAAACATAGACCTGTTTGCATCTCGGAAAAACACTCAGGTGAAGTGTTTCTTCTCGCTAAACCAGCAAGACCAACCTCTTGGGATAGATGCTCTCCAGAACCCCTGGAACTTCAAAATGTGCTATGCCTTCCCTCCGGTTCATCTGATTCCACGGGTGATAAAAAAGTTTCTACAAGAACAAACGAAACTCATACTAATTGCACCATACTGGCCCAAGAGAACCTGGTTCTCTCAACTCCTCAGTCTCTCAGCAGACGAGCCATGGCTTCTACCTCACAGGACAGACCTGATGTGTCAGGGTCCGTTAACAGGCCTAAAGCAGGAACATTTCAAGTGGACGGCCTGGTTACTGAAGAGGAACTTTTGAAATCAAAAGGACTCTCAGAAAAGGTAGTGACAACACTTTTGAGCGCCAGGAAGCCAAACACCAGAGCCATCTACAGAAAGATCTAGAGAAAATTTAACAGTTGGTGCACAGAAAACCAAAGACAGAGAATGGATACTCTCAACTATCCTTGAGTTTTTACAACAAGGCGCGGACAAGGGACTAGCTATAAGTACGCTGAAAGTTCAGGTTGCAGCTCTATCTGTGTATCTAGAAAGGACACTACAGGAGGACCCGTTGGTTTCTCGGTTTTGCAGGGCATTAGCAAAATACAAAAAGCCCAAGATACAAAAATATCCCACATGGGATTTATCGGTGGTACTTAGGGGGATCATCAAATCCCCCTTTGAACCACTTCAAGAAACATCTTTGAGATTATTGACTTTAAAGACTGTTTTTCTCATAGCCATCACAACGGCACGAAGGATAGGAGAAATTCAAGCCTTATCAGTTAAAGAACCTTTTTTGAAGATCTATGATGATCGAATAGTTCTTCAAACGGATCCAGGATTTACCCCAAAAGTGACGTCAACTTTTCATAGATCCCAGGATATAGTTTTGCCTTCTTTTTGTAGTTCACCAAAAAATGACAAAGAGCAAGAATTTAGTTTTCTGGATGTCGGGAGGTGTCTACTTCAATACTTAGAAGTGACCAATGAATTCAGATTATCAGATGCTTTATTTGTTTTGTATGCCGGCCAACAAAAGGGAAAACAGGCGTCAAAAAATACGATCGCCAGATGGATCAAGGCAGCTATTATACAGGCTTACAGTGCGATGGAGAAAACTCCACCAAAAGAACTTAAAGCTCATTCTACAAGGGCTTCAGCAGCCTCATGGGCAGAAAAAGCAGGAGCCACTCCAGAACAAATGTGCAAGGCTGCAACCTGGTCAAGATTCTCGACCTTTGTTCAACATTACAGACTGGATCTGATCTCTAGCCAGGACCAGGCTTTTGGTAGGAAAGTCCTCCAAGCGGTTATCCCACCCTAGATCTGGTGAGTTCTTGATTATCCTCTCAAGGGCTGACTTGGAAGACGACTGGGGGGAAAAAGCAGAGTTAGATTCTTACCGGTAACTCTGTTTCCAGTAGTCTTCCAAGGCAGCACGATCCCACCCTAAAATGTCTAACCTTGTTGGGGTTG
Source organism: Rana kukunoris (assembly GCA_029574335.1). Lineage (NCBI taxonomy): Eukaryota > Metazoa > Chordata > Amphibia > Anura > Ranidae > Rana > Rana kukunoris. The sequence goes on from CM056049.1 coordinate 253,861,989, forward strand.
TGTTGTGTATTCTATATCGTTTCAGATTCCGGCCTTCGGTTCTCGGGAATGACTGACCAGGGACCTGAAGGACTGCCTCTTAAAGGGGAGGAAAATAATTAGTGGCAACGTGTTTCCTGATTACGGGGAGGAGCTCCATCTCTCAAGGGCTGCCTTGGAAGACTACTGGAAACAGAGTTACCGGTAAGAATCTAACTCTGCTTTTTCATGCAGGACAATGCTCCATCGCACGCGTCCAAGTACTCCACAGTGTGGCTGGCAAGAAAGGGTATAAAAGAAGAAAAACTAATGACATGGCCTCCTTGTTCACCTGATCTGAACCCCATTGAGAACCTGTGGCCCATCATAAAATGTGAGATTTACAAGGAGGGAAAACAGTACACCTCTCTGAACAGTGTCTGGGAGGCTGTGGTTGCTGCTGCACGCAATGTTGATGGTGAACAGATCAAAACACTGACAGAATCCATGGATGGCAGGCTTTTGAGTGTCCTTGCAAAGAAAGGTGGCTATATTGGTCACTGATTTGATTTTGTTTTGTTTTTGAATGTCAGAAATGTATATTTGTGAATGTTGAGATGTTATACTGGTTTCACTGGTAAACATAAATAATTGAAATGGGTATATATTTGTTTTTTGTTAAGTTGCCTAATAATTATGCACAGTAATAGTCGCCTGCACAAACATATATCCCCCTAAAATAGCTAAAACTAAAAACTACTTCCAAAAATATTCAGCTTTGATATTAATGATTTTTTTTGGGTTCATTGAGAACATGGTTGTTTGTTCAATAATAAATAATCCTCAAAAATACAACTTGCCTAATAATTCTGCACTCCCTGTATAAGCTGGGCTATGACATTCTATGCTAGTAAAATCAACCCTATTGTGTTTCCAGAAAAGGGAATTTTTCCCAGAGCGTAGTGAAAGAGGTGAAGTTCTGCTGACTTCTGTCATACAACCATTTGCAAGCAAAACAAAAGCTTAAAGATTTAGAAGCTTTGATTTTCTGTTGTATATGAGAAACACAGTCTGTCCTTAGTTTTTCTATTGGAATAAGTTTGCACTGAACCTGTTCAGAAATACCATTCAGTCAACTAAGACTTCTAACAAATATCAAAAAGGTAAGTAATATTTATACTAAAGAAAAACAAACTTTTTTTTTCTTTAGGTATGATGTGTGTGAATGGGAACAAAAAACAAACATAGTGGGGGTTTCTCAAAGTTGACTGCATATGAAAATATTAATTATTACATATGTGAATTTATTAGCTGGAAAACCGCACATACCAACAGGCTGTCACACATAGAAAGCCTTTCCTAAGTGTAGATACCAACAATTTTAAACTTAAAATATATCTAAAGCAAAGAAGATTTTTTTTTTTACTTTTTGGATATAGTATGGAATAATTAAAGCCCTTGTCCATTTGTTTTCTTAATCTGTGTTCCACTGCGGAAAGTTTCCTTGTCAAAAGGGCACAACAGAAAAATCCATTCCTTGCAGGGCACAGGAATTGGAGATGCTGCCCTTGTTTCTATGACTTTGGACTCTATCCCTCTGGCTGGAAAGGACCATCTTCCCTTAATCCGGAATTCTCTGCAATGGGTATCTCACCCCTGGCCACTCGCATCTGAATTGTGATCCATGAGTGGGAACCCAAGTGATGGGACCGGGAGAGATTCTCTGGATTCGTCCACCAATGCAGACTTCTGCTCATCAGTGATGTCAAACAAATTGTCTGGGATAGACGTTGCCATTTCCATTGTGTTATGAATCCCTTCTGGAAGTGTCTCAGGTGCCAGTGGGACCTAGGGGTATGCACAAGGACATTGTGACAATAAGGCTCAGACACTGAGAGGCTGATAAATGGGACCTCTGTATGGTCTTGGACACTTTGAATGATGCTCTCCATCTTCAGTTGGGGTAAGCAGACGGTGTCCATGTGCGTATCGAACATTGCTCCCAGATAAATCATCTGTTGAGGTGGAACTAATTGGCTCTTCTGGTAATTTACCAACCACCCCAACTTCGATAACGACTGTAAAAGAATTTCTCTGTGGGCTATAAGCTGGCTCGGGTTGCTCGATAAGAGAATATCGTCCAGGTAGTGGTAAATTCTTAATCCCCCTCTCTCTGAGGGGCCAAGACAGATATCAGCACTTTGGTGAACACCCGAGAGAAGGTGCATAGCCCGAAGGGCAGAGCCTGGAAATGCAGGTGGATGTGTCCCACCGCGAACTTTAGGTACCTTTTTGGAAGGATGGTAGAATAGGGGCATGGAGGTAAGCGTCCTGCAGGTCTATTGATATTAACCAATCTCCTGATTGGATGGTTTGGATAATTGTTTGGAATGATTCTATCTTGAAACTTTCAAGATGGATGTATCGATTGAGCTTTTTGAGATCTATTACAGGTCTCCAATCGCCTGTTTTTTCTGTACCAGGAAAAGTGTGGAATAGAAGCCTGTAAATCGCTCCGATTGGGGGGGAGGGGGGGTATTGCTGCCCCTTGATGCTGCAGAGACTCCATAAACTGGTTTAGGGCCAGTGCTGTCGCGAGGCCAACATCTGTGTTTCCTTGAAAGACGTGTGAGGAGGCTGATGAGAGAAAGTCCAGAAGCGACTGTACCGGATTGTAGGTAAGAGGGACTTGGAGGCCCAGACTGGAAAAAAAAGTGTTTTAGCCGGGGTCCCATCGAGGGCGTCTCTGGAATTTGATTGACGGAAACGGGATAAATAGGCTTTTGTTCTCTGGGCCTTCCTGTCCTGAGGGAGTAAGCCAGATTTACCCTGGTACTCGGGAGATCGCTTGTCTAGTTTCTCGCCGAATAAAAGACTTTCCATCAAAGGGAATCTTGCACCAATTTTGTTTTGATGCCAGATTGGCTGTCCAGGGTTTTAGCCATAAGGCTCGTTTTGCCATAACTAAGGGCAGCATTAAGTTGGCCGAACAAGGGATTGTTCAATTACAGCTTTGCCTATGAAATCCGTCACCAACTTAAGCTCCCCAGAGCTTTGATTATGTCGTCCTTGGAGACGTCCTGGTGCAGGGCTGTCTCAACGTCTTCCGTCCATGACCTGATGACATTGGAAACGTATGTCAGCGCAACGGCGAGTCTACAAGCTGCCCCTGCTGCTAGATGGCTCCTTTTGAGGTCTAGGTCGATTCGTCTATCTAGGGCACGGGTGCTCAACCTGTGGCTCTCCAGCTGTTGCAGAACTACAATTCCCATCATGTCTCTGCCTTTTGTAGTCATGCTTGTAACTGTCAGCCTTGCAATGCCTCTTGGAGCTTGTAGTTCTGCAACAACTGGAGGGCTACAGGTTGAGCACCCATGATCTAGGGGATCCTTGAAAGATATTGAATCCTCCATCGGCAAGGTTACAATTTTTTTTTTTTGCCAGATGCTTATCCGAATCTGCCAGTGTATACAGTTTGGTTAGACGGGCTAGAGAAAAACTTTTTGTCAGTTTTTTGTTCCACTCGTCCTCTATGATCTCCCTCATTAATGGGGAGAAGATTTGTTTTCTCTTGAGGAATGGGAAATAAGCTTTTGATCTTTGAGGAGGTTCCCCCGGGTCTTCCCAGGCAATGGCGCTCCTTACCGCTTGGACAAAGGGTTGTACTAGGGAATAAATTGAAACCGGAAGGTTCAGAATCATCTGAGGACTCGGATCTTCCGGTGGAGTTTGTCTAGCTGTTTTTCCTGATGCAATCAATGGAGTGCTGACAAATGCGGACGTGAGGGTCTAAATCCAATGTTTGTGCGGCTTGAGGAACTGTGTAAACAGGGATCATGGCCGTCAATTCAGAAAGAGAATCTTTCATAGTTTGAGTAGGTCAACCACCTGTTGACCTTCTAGTTCCCGGTTAGCTGCGTAGTCCCTTAGACAGACTCTACAGACAAGCTTATCAGGGAGTGGAACCGCGCCACATGCCCAGCATTTTTTCCTTGACACCTGTGGTGGAGGCAAAGGAAAATGACGTCTTTGCGATCCTGATCTTCTAGAAGACTTATGGTGAGAAGATCGTGACCTCCTCTCACGACTATTGTCATGGCGTTTTGAGGACTTTCTGGACCGTTTTGAAGGAACAGGGCTGAAACAAACAAAATTTGTCAGTGGCGCACTTTTTTTTTTTTTTTTTAATAAATACTCACGTACAGGTGGTCTCATACCTATTGGACATAGGAGGATCTCGACTACGAAACAAATGGCTCATGGCAAAATGGGCAGGAGGATCAGCCGCAGAAAAAAAATCAAGTAAGAAAAGATAGGAGCCAAAAATGGAGCTAATAGGACCAGAGTCTACGCATAATGGTGAAAAGACAACGGATACATACTTGAAGGCTTAGCAGTTCTTAGAGCTGCAGGGCACACATGTTATCAAACACAGCCCTGAGCCCAAGTGGAGCCAAGATTTTTACAGGTGATTAGGGTGGGAAGATTAATTGAAAAGACCCAATGAGATTAATTGAAAAGACACAGCCCCCACCCCCCCCCCTCAGGTATAGTCTGGCAAAATAAAAATATTTTTCTCTTCCGTTCATGGATAGACACAGCAGCAATTGACCTTCGGGTATTATCCTCCCTTTTAGGAGATTGACTAGGCAGAAAAAACGGCATGTTAAGTTTTAAACACTCCACACAGTACAGTACCTCCCAGGGGGGCGGTTCCCCTGGGTACATCCCCCACTGTCTGCTCTGCAGCCCCAGTTTTTTTTTCTGCCTAGCAAGGAGAATGACATGGCTCCTCTAGGCCCATGTGCTCTGGAGATTTTTTTGCAATTTTCTTGCTATTCTTTTTCTTTTTTTCCTGCATATTTGGATCCTGAGATCTACAATCAACTGCCGACCTGGGTGACAGGCTGGATCCTTGTAGTCCCCCCCGATGTTCGGCCATCGAGCGTGTGCCGGCCTTTAGCTACGCGCTGGGCTGTCCACGACATGCCCCGTTGCTCCAGGGGTGGCTGGTGAGCTATATGCTCCAGGGCACACATATGACCGGGCTCTATGTCTGTGTCAGGTTGTGCCGGGCTGACAGCCATGTCGTAACTGCGTGGACTTTGGTTCTGTCCAGGATGCCTTTAGCCGATGGTCGCAGGATGGGTAAGTAGCAGTCCCCTCGTTTTGGCGGGGTGGTGCGGCTGGTGCAATCCTGGGAGGTTGATTGGGTGTCCTCCCTGCTCTTCTCTCTCCCTTCCTCTCCCTGCTTCCCCACGCTCTGGGTGGTTGGCCGTGAGGTGGAGGGTCCGCCTGGGGGCTTCATCCTGTGGCTGGGGGCTGTGTCTGCTATCGGGGGTGCTATTTTTGCTGCCGGGTGTGTGGGGGGGCCTGCCTGGGGGTCCCCGGATGTGTTTGCTGATGTGACTGGTGTTTTTTTTACTGCACTATCACAGCTGCCATTTTGGCGGCGCCGGGTGCCTTTATTAGAGATCTGCGGCCATTTTCTTGTAGCCCGCATGCTCTTTTTGCATGTCGGCGGCCATTTTGGAAGGGGTTTTGGCCTCTAGTGGCTAAAAAATTGGTGCGAATGGCTCCAGCACACTTCCTGAGGGATGGCACAGCACGGACAGCACTCTGGGGCAGACAGCAGCAGTACAGCCTGGTCGGGTGGTGCATTCTCTGCTGCGGCCAGGAGGGTGGCCTGTGGGCCATGGCGCATGCAGCTTCGCCGCACATGCGCAGTGATCTTATTCTGGCGCACAAAGATTTGCGTCATACGCGAATACAGCTACGCCTTTTCGCTGGGACCGCGCACACTCGGCTCATTTAAGTTGTGTAAGCCAAGCACGTGGTGCTTCCAGAAGGCAGCTGTGGGACACAGAACAGGCTCTGAACAAATACTTGCAGTGGTTCATTTCTTCTTACATGGGTCACAAGGTGTTGCTTGGCAGGCTAAAGGTGCTTAGCAGGATTTCATGCATAGGGGCTTGGTGAGCCTATGCGTTCAGGGTTTCTGCTCCTAAAATAATGCAATACACTCATTTGCATTCCTTGAGCACTCTTTTAAAAACCATGTCCCACCTTGCCCCCCCCTCTACCTTTGCTAGTCTTCTGTGCCACTAACAGGTGTGGCAAGCTCATATTTGCACAAAATATATGGAGAAAATCATATTACCTCTCACCAAAAAATATGCCAATTGTGCACTGAGATAATACAAGTGTCTGGCTAGCTACCATTTCAGTTACAAATACTGCATCCAAGCTCCTCCCATATGTAATGACATTGCCTAGTCTCCACCATATTGGTTCAATGCATAGCCTTATAAGTAAAAGTTTTAATAGCACTGAATGTGTTTAATTTTTGAAGTCGTCGTTGTCTTCTTTTTTTTTTTTTTTGTGTGTGTGAAACAATTATCAGCTACCACTCCTCTTAGGATAGGTGTATACTAGCAGACCAGAGGAATTATGCTATATAAATCATGTATAATTGCTGATAGCAATACCACTACTAAATGTTTCAATTCTAATTTTGCACATGTGGTAAATACAAGATGATAAACAAATTTATTTTTTGGGGAATTTACTTTAATATCACATTATTTTCTGATATTTACCTCTTAATTATTGCATTTTCTGTATTTAATTGTACTGAATGGACATTTTAATTATCACATGCAATACTGCCTATAAAACACAAATGTTGCATGCGATAAACGCTAGTGAACTTAACCCCAGGAAGTGTTTTTGCAGGATTACCAGGTGAAAATAAAAGAAAAAAAAATATATATTTTTTTTGTTCTTGGATTTCATTTAAAAATGAGACAGAAAATGTACAGGCCACCAGCAGATGGCACTACAGGTCCTGTTTTCTTTTATTTTTTCCTTTTTTTTTTTTAAAAGACGATGCATTTTCATATAGCTACAAAAAAAAATGCTATTTTGACAGCCATTTGTTTTTTCAGAAAACTGCTGCTATTTACATTTACTTTCATAAAATTAATCAAAATGTGTTAAAACCTTTGAGCCATAAAATTAAATGACTGCTTGGACAAACTATTAGGAGCAAAATCATTTTCAACATGGTGACAGCTGTGCACTCCACCCAGAACAATTAAGCCCTGTTGCTCCTACATTAAAAAAGAAAAGAAAAAATGTGGTGTATCTTTCTAATCAGTATTTTAAATGTGTTTTTTTTTTAACCTTGATCACCTGCATTAAGCAGGTAAAATCTTTATTTTACATTTTAGAATAGGGTGTCTTGAGATTGTGTATAATTTTGCTTTCAACTACATATTCCCCTTATCTGCATGGGCATTTTTTTTGTTAAATGTAAAACTAACCTTTTAACGTATAAAAATGTGTGTATGTCACATTTTATTTTACACACACACACTATTTAAATCTTGATTTTTCTAAATCAACAGTCCTCTGTAATTTCCTGGTTATTACTTTATTATTGTGCTGCTCTGAAGAATGTCAATGTTGCATTTTCAGCTATTGCATAAAAAGGAATGGGTGATGCAGAAAGAGGCATGGTGAACTTTGAGTTTTGCACAGTCAGTTGGCAGTAGACATGGCTGGTGTCTGCGGATTTATTTCGGCCTTCTTTAAATCCTTATATATGGCATCAAGGTCCGCAAAGCAGATTTTAATCTAAATGTACAAGAAAATAATGTTAGTATTAGACGTGACCATGACATTGCTTAGGAGCACAAATGGTATATAGCAACAAGTGGTGCTTTAAGGCTACCTTCAATCGATGAATATCTGTGGCCAGCAAGACTCAGTAGACACTGCTTGGACCGCAGATATGTGCTCTGTACAAATCAATGGCAGGTGCGGCAGCTGTACAAGCAGTTAAATGCAAATGGTCCCGTTTGTATACCAATGAGTGTTTCTGCTTCCAGGAATGGTGTTTATCCACCTCTGAACGCAGTAAAATAGCTGCAGACAGCCGTATGAATGTAGCCCTAACTAGATCTATGGTAATACTGGACATTATGGACAAATAACTTGTTCAATGTGAGAAAACAGGATTGAAGTACTAATGGTGTTAGACCATGTTCACTTTGAAAAGGGAATTTTTACTTGGTGAATGAGGTGAAGCTATGCTGATTTCTAACATCCAATTATGTGCACTCAAAGTGAACATGTTCTGCTTCTAGTAAAACAACCCCATAACAACTGTATTATTTCAGTGTGGAAAGGACTGATAATGTCTGATATACAGCATTTTTTGTAAGGCACACACAGAATGATAAACTCTCATGTGACCCTAGCATTTAGCTTTAATTTGAGCCTAGCTTTTAAATATAAAACACGACTATCAAATGCTAAAGCAAACATCAGCTAGGCGTTAAAACTGAGCACATTTCACATTAGCAAACACATAATAATAAAAATCTATCATTTGTTAAAAACACCAGGGGGTGAGGCATTCACTTACAAGCTTGCCATAGAGAAATGGTGTATTATTTTTCTATTTAACCACTTGACCACTGGGCACTTAAACACCCTTAATAACCAGACCAATTTTCAGCTTTCGGTGCTCTCACATTTTGAATGACAATAACTCAGTCATACAACACTATAACCAAATGAAATTTTTGTCCTTTTTTTCCCACAAATAGAGCTTTCTTTTGGTGGTGTTTCATCACCTCTGCGGTTTTTTTTTTTTTGCTATAAATGAAAAAAGAACAAAATTTTGCAAAAAATAATAATTTTTCTTCATTTCTATTATAAAATTTTGCAAAAAAGTAATTTTTCTTCATAAATTTGGCCTAAAATGTATACTGCTACATATCTTTGGTAAAAAAAATAAAAAATGTTGGATATTATTTAGTCTGGGTGAAAGTTATGGGGTCTACAAGCTATGGTACCAAATCCTGAAAATTGATCAATTTCATCACACCTGAAGTACTGACAGCCTCTCTCATTTCTTGAGACCCTAACATGCCAGAAAAGTACAAATACCCCCCAAATGACCCCTTTTTGGAAAGAAGACATTCCAAGGTATTTAGAAAGAGGCCTGGTGAGTTTTTTAAAGTTGTAATTTTTTCCCACAATTCTTTGCAAAATCAAGATTTATTTTTTTTTCATCAAATTTTCATATTATTAGGTTATTTTTCACACACAGCATATGCATACCACAAATTACACCCCAAAACACATTCTGCTATTCCTCCCGAGTATGGCGATACCCCATGTGTGAGACTTTTACACAGTGCGGCCACATACAGAGGCCCAACATGCAGGGAGCACCCAGGCCAATTCTGACATTTCTCTCCTACATGTAAAAATCATCATTTATTTGCTAGAAAAATACATAAAACCCCAAAACATGATATAAAGATACCTCACATGTGGTTTGAACATATGCAGAGTATGCCCAGGGTATTGCGGAGTATGCCCAGGGTATTGCAGAGTATGCCCAGGGTATTGCAGAGTATGCCCAGGGTATTGCAGAGTATGCCCAGAGTATTGCAGAGTATGCCCAGAGTATTGCAGAGTATGCCCAGAGTATTGCAGAGTATGCCCAGAGTATTGCCCAGAGTATGCCCAGGTGAGTATTGCAGAGTATATGCAGCAGGGATGGCTGAGCAGGGAGGGAGGGATGGATGGATCTGTGACTGCATTTGTCACAGATCCAGCCCGCAGCACTGGCGCTGCCATCCGCTCCCTCCCCTCTCCTCTTACACTGTACCGATCGGTACAGAGAGAGGAGGGAGGAACCGGCGTCATCAAATGACGCCGGTCTGTTTACATCTGATCGCGCCGTCATTGGACGGCGCGATCACGTGGTAAACCGCCGCTATCAGCGGCGATTTACCGTGATCCGTGATGGGCCGGGTCCTCTGGACCCGGCGGTCACGAATGTTCCCGTGTGCGCGCCTCAGGAGGCGCGCGGGAGCGCGATTCTGACAGGCCGTTAATTAACGGCCAGTTAGAATACAGCAACCGCCCTAGAGCCGTACTTTCGGCATAGGGCGGTTGCAAAGTGGTTAAAAAGGGTTATGTGAAAACATTTCCCAAGGAGGTATGTGATAAGTGTGTACTTGATATGGAAATTAAGTCATTAACCACTTAAGGACCCGCTCATGTACATATACGTCGGTACTTTAAAGATGGATATCTCGGTAACGGCAGCAGCTGCTGCCACAATCAAGATATCCATATTTTCTGTGAGCGGTCCTGTAAACGACAACGGTGGTCTCTGTAGCGGATTCGCCACAAGCTCACCATTATCGGCAGCGGAGAGGGGGTCCCTCCTGCCACTCTCCTGTGCCCTCTGCCGCTTACCGGAGCCGTTGCTGTGTGTGGATACGAGTGAGGGCAAGATGGCCCCCAACCGTCTCCATAGTAGGGCGGAACGTCACTTCCGCCCATGCTTCTTAAAGAGATATATTTTTCTGTTGTCATTTTTTCAAATGACAATTTTTTTTAATTACATTTAAGTCTAAATATGAGATCTGAGGTCTTTTTGACCCCAGATCTCATATTTAAAAGGATCTGTCATACTTTTTTCTATTACAAAGGATGTTTACATTCCTTGTAATAGGAATCAAAGTAACTTTTATTTAGTAAAAATGTATAAAATAAATTAAAATAAATAAGAAAAAAAAAAGCTAAATGCATATGTGAGTAGCGATTGCATATGAAAACAATGCTCAAACCGCACAAGTGAGGTATTGCCGCAATCGTTAGAGTGAGGGCAATAATTCTAGCCCTAGTTCTCCTCTGTAACTCAAAAGATGCAACCTATAGAATTTTTTAAACGTCGCCTATGGAGATTTTTAAGGGTAAAAGTTTGACGCCATTCCACGAGCGGGTGCAATTTTGATTCGTGACATGTTGGGTATCATTTTACTCAGTGTAACATTATCTTTCACAATATAAAAAACATTGGGCTAACTTTACTGTTGTCTTATTTTATTTTTATTAAAAAAAGTGATTTTTTTTCCAAAACAAGTGCGCTTGTAAGACCGTTGTGCAAATATGGTGTGACAAAAAGTATTGCAATGACCGCCAATTTATTCTCTAGGGTGTTAGAAAAAAAAAAAAAAAAAAAATATATATATATATATATATATATATATATATATATATATAATGTTTGGGGGTTTTAAGTAATTTTCTTAAAGCGGTAGTTCACCCTTTTATTTGCCTCTCTTGTAGCCTTACTGTCTCCCAGTAAGCATTACTAAACAGTGTTTTTTTTTTTTTTTTTTTCTAAAGGCTTACCTTTATCTTTTCTCTAATGTGGCCTGTCACTCACCTCTCCCCACGGATTATTGGGCGTGCCTTCCTTATCCCCCGATGCGCAGAGCCTCCTGGGAATTCGATGTGATGTTCCCAGGAGACGATCTCTCTTAAAATCCCGCGATATTACCGCGGTCACGTGACTCGGCAAGCGGGTCATATTGACGCCGGCCGTTGCCATGGTAACTGTGCTGTGTTGACGGCGCCGTTCGCCGTCAACACAGCACAGTAAAGGACATGCGCGGGATACAGCGGTGCATGCTGGGACGCATTCACCGCCGTATCCCGGAAATGATTAGGGCTGGACTTCAACGTGCCCAGCGTGCCAGGGATGAAGATGGAAACTGCCTGAAGACAGAAATATAACTTATCGTTTGGCAGTAGAATCGCATCCTGGGGGCGAATAATTCGGGACACACAGGCTGCTATTGAATTAAGGTAAGAGGAGCCTAAAACTTAAAAAAAAAACGAGTGAAAGACCGCTTTAAATAAACCTGTTTTAATCTTGTAAACACAGAGTCTGAAAAACAGGCAAGGTCCTTAAGTGGTTGCTTGTTCCATCTATGTTGGCGAGTCCAGTCTCTGAGTTGCCATTCCTTTAGTATCAGCTGGGTTTCAAGACCAGACCTTAGTTTATCCTTGGATCCGCAGCCAGGAAATGTCTGACCACATATGCCTCTCTGGTACAGGCCTAGGGGTCTGCACCAAATCTGACAACTGCATCACGGCTTTGAAAAAGTATTCATAACCCTTGGAATTGTCCACATTTTGTCATGTTACAACCAAAACTTAAATGTATTTTATTGGGATGGAATGTGATATACCAACACAAGGTGGCACATAATTGTAAAGTGAAAAGAAAATGATAAAAAAAAAAAAAAAATTATTTTTATTTTTACAAATAAAATATCTGAAAAGTGTGCTATGGATCGGCCCCTTTACTCTAATACCACTAACTAAAATCTAGTGGAACCCACCTGTGTGTAATTTAAACTGTGTATAAATACAGCTGTTCTATTAAGGCCTTCAGAGGTTTGTTAAAGAACCTTAGTGAACAAACGGCATCATTAAGGCCAATGAACACACTAGACAGGTCAGGGATAAAGTTGAGAAGTTTAAAGCAGGGTTAGGTTATAAAAAAAAAATAAAAAAATATCCCAAGCTTTGAACATCTCACGGAGCACTGTTCGTTCAATCCATCATCCAAAAAGTATGGCAAACCTACCAAGACATGGCTGTCCACCTAAACTGACAGGACGGGCAAGAAGAGCATTATTCAGAGAAGCAGCCAAGAGTCCCATGGTAATTCTGGAGAAGCTGCACAAAGCCACAACTCGGGTGGGAGAATCTGTCTACAGGACAGCTTTTAGTCGTGCACTCCTCAAATCTGGCCTTTATGGAAGAGTGGCCAGAAGAAAACAATTGTTGAACATAAGAAGTCCGGTTTGCAATGTAGCCATGTGGAGAACACAGCAAACATGTGGAAGAAGGTGCTCTGGTCAGATTGGTTGAACTTTTTGGCCTAAAATCAAAATGCTATGTGCGGCGGAAAACTAACCCACATCACCCTGAAACACGGTGGTGGCAGCATCATGTTGTGGGAAATACGAGCAATCTTAAAGGAAAAAGTGTTAAAGTCTGCAAAAGACTTGAGACTGGGGTGGAGGTTCCCCTTCCAGCAGGGCAACAACCCTAAACATACAGCCAGAGCTACAATAAAATGGTTTAGAACAAAACATAATTATGTGTTAGAATAGCCCAGTCAAAGTCCAGTCCTAAATCCAATTTAGAATCTGTGGCAAGACTTGAAAATTGCTGTTCACAGAAGCTCTCCATCCAATCTGACAGAGCTTGAGCTATTTTGTCAAGAACAATGTGCAAAAGTTTCACTCTCTATATAAAGACCCATCCGGCATGTGCAAGGCTCCCTTTGTTGTTGCATCTGGATCATATGCAGGCACAAAAATAAAGGGAGGGTGCACACAAGGTGGGTCCCCACACCCATCTGAATGAAGCCTAACCTACAATAATAACTTCCCAATAAAATACATTTACGTTTTTGGTTGTAACATGACAAAATGTGGAAAATTTCAATGAGTATAAATACTTTTTAACCACTTAAGGACCGCCGCATGTACATTTACGTCGGCAGAATGGCACCGACAGGCACATCAACGTATATATACGTTGGTGCCTTGGGGGGATCGGGGGTCCGATTGGACCCCCCCCCCCCGTACATGCGGCGGTCCGCGCGGCTGCAGGAGCGATCCGACAAGAGGGGGCGGCTATTCGTTTTTGTCCGCCCCCTCCGGATCGCTCTCAGCCAATGCGCACACTCCCCCTGCAGTGCACTTCCTCCTCCTGTGTAAACACAGGAAGGAGGAAGCGAAGTGATCTCTCCCTCGGTGGTTTTTTCAACCACCGCTGAGGAGAGATCACAACACAAGTAAGTCTGCACAACACTGCACTGCACCTACACTACACAAAAAACACATTTAACCCCCGCGATCGCCCCCCCCCTCCCCCCTGTCACAGAATGCAGTAATCATACATGTATGATTACTGTATTTAGTGTCAGTGTGACATGCAGTGTAAAAGTCAGTTATTGTTAGGTTCAGGATAGCCCTGTACCCCCCCCCTAATAAAGTTTTAACCCTTTGATTACTGTCCTAGTTAACCCTTTCACTCCCTATTGCCAGCGTCACTAAGCGATCATTTTTCTGATCGCTGTATTAGTGTCGCTGTTCCCGCTAGGAAGCTAATTTTTTTTTTTATTGCGATTTTTTTTTTTACTAAAGACATGTGGCTGGGGGCGTGGCCTGGAGCGGCATGTGAGCAGACGTCTTTCCTAGCAGCTCCGAGATCCCTTGAAACAATCCTAAGCCATCCTGCTCTTCTGCCCCGCTAACTCTGCTACCAACCTTGCTGTTCCCTCGGGGAACCCCCTGGGATACTTTTCGGTGCATTCCGGTGGATGGGAAGACGGAAGAAGCAGCCCGCGGTCAGGATGAATGTCACCACGCGCTCCGGCCATGAAGGCCGCCGCAACACCGCACCGCTCTTCTCTATGGCATCCACGCCAGAGCTCTTTGACGAGGACCATGGGTCATCTCCCCCACCCTCCCCTGGGACCGGCGCTGCCTGCTCCTGCGTCACCCAGTGAGGACGGCCTGGAGGAAGGCCCGGAACCGGAGCCCACGCTGCTGGAGGTTCTTAACCTCATGAAGGTAAACCATTCTGATACTATGGGGAAGATGGAGGACCTTAAACTGGACATTACTATAATGCGCCAGGACATGCACAAAGTGCGGGATCGGGTCGCAGAAACTGAGCGCCGCATTAGTGACTTGGAGGACACGATAGGCCCAGCCATCCCCACCCTAAAGGCCCAGGGCACTAGAATCCGCTCCTTAGAGGAAAAGATGGACGATTTGGAGAACCGTTTACGCAGAAATAACCTGCGCTTGGTGGGCCTCCCTGAACGGGTCGAGGGTTCCACCCCGGTTGCCTTCCTGGAGAGCTGGTTTGCCCAGGAATTTGGTGAGAACTGCCTATCCCCCTGCTTTGTTATTGAGAGGGCCCACAGGGTGCCGGGCAGACCGCTGCCTGCGGGGGGGCCCCCTCGCACCATGATAATGCGTCTCCTCAACTATAGGGACCGGGACTCTATCCTGCGGGCTGCTCGTATCAAGGGGAGCCTGAAAATCAACAATGCCTCTGTGTCTCTCTTCCCTGACTACTCCCCTGCTGTCCGTGCCTCGAGAGCCAAGTACCAGCATGTCAAGCAGAAGCTGAGGGAGAAGACCATTCAATACTCCATGATGTTTCCTGCGACGCTGAGAGTAGTGCACCAGGGCCAGGTGCACTTTTTCCAAACCCCTGCCAACGCGTTATCCTGGTTTGAATCTCTACACCAGCCTGGCCGTGGATCTGATCGGGCTCCTGACACTTGATTTTTTTGCTCCTGTTTTTTTTTCCCTTTTTTTTTTGTCTTTCCGTTTTTGGAACTTCTGCTTTTTGTTTTCCTGCCCCTGTGCCCGTGCGGGAGGCTCCAGTTGTCCACTGGAGGTAGGAGGTCATGGATCCCCGTTGGATGACTGAGCTGCTAGTGCATGTTAAAAACTGTTCTTTTCCTTTTTTCACCTGTTTTCAGTTGTTTGGTCACTGACTGTTCCATCTTAGTTTGCTGCCTTGCCTGCGGCAGGCCATGTTCCTAGCATCTAACTGCAGTTCGGGGTCAAAGCCAGCCCCTTGTTCCTGGGGTCTGGCAGGGGTTAAGTGTGGTAGGCCGTTGCCTACACTGAGTTTTTTTTGGGTTGTGGATGTTACGTATGCATGTGTGCAAGTGTGTTTGGCTTTCTCTCTACCCCCACCTGTATATTTGATGGTAATCTGTTGTGCCTTAATATTGTTACTGCTGTACTATGTCGGTGATCAGGTGTATCTCCTGGAATGTCCGGGGGCTAAACTCAAGGTTTAAAAGAGCTCTGCTGTTTGATTTCCTTAAAATGCACAATCCTCACTTACTATGCTCACAGGAAACGCACCTTTTGGGATCAAAGGTGATGGCACTTAAAAAGTGCTGGGTCATGCATGGGTATCATTCCACCTACTCTAATTATGCACGGGGGGTATCCATTTTGGTGCGGAAGGGCCTCCCATTCTCCTGTGAGAGGGTGATATTGGACCCTAAGGGTCGGTATGTTTTTCTCCAATGTACAGTGCACGCCACGCCGCTACTGTTAGTGGTGGTATACGTTCCTCCCCCTGTCACGGCGGATGTCTTCACGGACTTAAGTGTACAGTTTGCCACCTTCCCAGTGGTGGCCTCTCTTATAGTGGGGGACTTCAACTCGGTGCTCGACCCTGTTCGGGACCGCTTGAGGCCCATCCAATATGAATCGAAGCTATTTAGTCAGTGGTGTGCCTCCTTTGGATATGTAGATCTCTGGAGGCTCGGCCGTCCCGAGGCTAGGGAGTATACATGCCAATCAAGGACGTACCGTACCCTCTCCAGGTTGGACTATGCTTTGGGGACCCCTGATTTGGTCCCCAATGTGCGGTCAGTTTCCCACCTATCTCAGACGCTGTCGGACCACTCTGCCCTTTCTATAGACTTGGTACTGGGACACAGGCCCTCCTTTCGGGTGTGGCGGCTCAGTCCACTCTGGGTCTCCACTCCTGAGTTTCAGGAGCCGGTTCAGCAAGATATGTCCCACTATTGGGGGGACAATGCTGGTTCGGCCTCCTTTGGCCCCACGTGGGATGCCTTTAAGGCGTCAGTGGCGGAGCTCATACATCTCCAATATTGCCCGACATAGGAAGTCCTCCCAGGCTGCCCTTTTGGCCTTGGAATCCTCCCTGGAGAACGCCAGGGCCCAATACTCTGCGCTTCCCACCCCGGACTCACGTTCTGTTCTGGTGGGGGCGCACAGGGCTCTGGACCTTCACAGGGTGGAGGTGACAAATAAACAGCAGTTATATCTATCTGCCAGGTTGCTGGAACACAGTGGTAAGAATGGTAAAAAAAAAAAAAGACGACATGTGGCTGAATAAATTTTGGCCTAAATGTTTGACTAAAATTTAGTTTATTTGATTTTTCTTATAACAAAAAGTAAAAAATATTGATTTTTTTTCAAAAAATGTCGCTCTATTTTTGTATATAGTGCAAAAAATAAAAATCGCAGAGGCGATCAAATACCACCAAAAGAAAGCTCTATTTGTGGGAAGAAAAGGACACGAATTTTGTTTGGGAGCCACGTCGCACGACCGCGCAATTGTCTGTTAAAGCGACGCAGTGCCGAATCGCAAAAACCCCTTTGGTCATTTGGCAGCATATTGGTCCGGTCCTTAAGTGGTTAAAGACACTGTATTTGGTCCAACAGGTTGGGGGGAAACATATGTTTATATGTATTTGGGGGGGGGGGATTTACGTTTACGCTTGCAGCAAAGAAATTTACTTTAAAGATTACATTTTGGCCTGGAAACACTTGTAGTAGTGGTTTGGCTTAATACTATTTAGTTATGTGATTGTTCAGACAGATCAAGAAATGTGTTAGTTGGAGTTTCACCTTTTCAAGTTGCCCTTCAGTGTCTTCTATGGCTTCATCCGACTTGATATGCATCTGCTTAGTGATGATTTGGAAGAGATTCAGGGTTGACATTCTGATTTGACCCAATCGTAATGTATTTTCAGCCGCGGTATTTTGAATTTGTGCCCATCGGGACTCCTGCAGAATGTTTCAGAAAGTATTAATTGTCCCATTATTCAAAACATTGTGGGGGCAATATGAAATAAATTACATCCAGCTGATGGTACATGTTGATTGAGTGAGCGTCACCTGGCAGTGTTGGCTTAAAAAGGAAAAACAAAACACACATACTCGCCTCAATTCTGTAGCATCGCTGTGATGCTGCAGCTGTCGCACGTCGGCTCTAATGCCGCATACACACGGTCGTTTTTTGCGATGAAAAAAAACGACGTTTATTAAAACGTCATTTAAATTGATCGTGTGTGGGCAAAACGTCGTTTTTTGTCTTAAAAAAAAAAACGACAAAAAAAAATTTCCAACATGCTTGAATTTTTTGTGTCGTTTTTCAAAACGTCGTTTTTTGTTTCACAAAAAGTCACCGTGTGTAGCAAAAACGTCGTTCAAAACGACGTTTTTCAACCCGCGCATGCCCAGAAGCTAGTTATGAAGCGAGCTTCAATGGAAAAGAGTGGTGAACGTAACCTTGCTTTTTGTGAAAAAACGATGGTGTGTATGCAAAATTGTCTTTGAAAAGTGACGTTTCAAAAACGTTGTTTTTTACTTCACAGAAAACGTCGTTTTTTTTCATCGCAAAAGACGACCGTGTGTACGCGGCATAAGACTGGGAGAACAATCTGCTGGGAAGCAGAAGCTCTGCTCTGTCAGCTGATAGCAGGCAATAGACCATTATTTGCCAACTCTGGGTCACAGGGAAGCAAAAGTAAGTGCACTCCTGTGACCCACAAGATAAGTATGGCCAAAAAAGCTTTGGTAAGCCCTGGTTCACACTGGGCTGCGGGAGTGAAGCAGTGCGAGTTCAGCTGAACTGGCACGATTTCACTCCCGCCCGGCAGTCCCGATTTCAGCCGCGATTTCAGAGACATCTGTGCAGGTTTCTGCACAGATGTCAATGTAAATCGCAGGCTGAAATCGCAAAAAGTAGTACAGAGACTACTTTTTGAAATCGGTGCAATGCCGCAGATGCAGCGTCGCACCGATTAGGACGGTGCCATTGCCGTCAATTTGAGGCAAAATCTGCCGTTTTGACATGCGATTTGACATGCCAAATCGCATCTCAAAACGCACCAGTGTGAACCAGGGCTAATACTTATTTTAAAAAGGTCAGTCCACCCAGTGTATATTTCTTTCTCATACATTGAGAGACAAAAAGGAGTTTTGAAAGTTTGTATTACTACTAGCATGCCTGTATACTAGAAGGATCGATGTATTTTCTTCAGCTCTACTTGTTGTTGAATACTGGTTCTGGCAATACTGCTGTGGTGAACCTTCCAGGTTCAAAGCATTGCCATGTGTATGCTTTGTCTCTGAAGACTCACTCTTGTGTGCAGGTCATTCAGGCTGGGTACTGAGAGGCTCCCTCTTTTGTTTTAGTCACTAGGCGACAAACTTTATTCCCCGTTTCCTCACGGCTTGCTGCAAAAGGTGTTAACACTGACACTGCTGATGTCATTCCACTGGTTGCAGTGTCATGCACTTTCAGTCTGTGCTTTTTCCAAGCAGCTTGCTATGGGGCACCCGAACCGAGCCACAGCTCCCTCTGTCCATTCAGACAGGGACTGCACCCCGGCCAGCCCCCTTTCTCTCCCCATTGGCTGACTGACTTTGACAGCAGCGGGAGCCAATGGCACCCGGCTGCTGTCTCAGCCAATGAGGAAGAGAGTCCTGAGCAACTGAGACACTCAAAATCACTGGATCTAGATGGGACTCAGCTAAGTATTAGGGGGGCTGCTGCACACAGGAGGCATTTTATCTTAATGCATTAAGATAAAAAAACTTCTGACTTTATAACCACTTTACTGAATAGAAGAATAAGGATTTTTGTACTCCATCATAACATCCTTTTCTCTGGGTCCTTTGAGGGACAGGATATCTAAAACCTTTGGGTTACACTACCCCTTAGAGGAGGACTGGACACCGCCAGACAAAAAAAACTGTAGACCAGCCTTGAGTAAAACTCCTACTACTAGCATGCCTCAGTTTGGTAGAAAAGCAGAACCAAGCGTGGCAGGACAAGTGTCCTTTAGTGAACTCCAAAAAAAGGTATTTTAAGGGGAGTACGATAATCCTATTTATTTTGACTTGTGTATGTGTCCGTTTGCTAAATCATCTATCAGATTTTTATATTTCTTGATTAAATCAACATTAAAATCAAATGATTTATATATTTTTTTACCCTTTAGTTTTGAGTTCCGTGTAACAGTCATTCCTATCCATACACCATGAGTCTGTTAGATAAACTCTACTAAATATTTCACTGTAGTACAGTAGCAGTCTTTGTTAACATTTTGTGATGATTCTACCAGTGCAAAGCTAGGCACAATCATACCCATTCCAGCACTACAGCTCTTGCTTTCTCCAGCTCTTCTTGTAGATCAGCCAGTTGGTTATTGAGCTCCAGGATCTGGCTGCGGGCTTCCTCCTGGTAATGCAGCAGTCGTCCCTTTTCTTTTTCAGTATTCTCCTGGTTTTCAAGCTCCCGTTTTAGCAACTTGTCTTGTGTGGCCATTAAGGTGTTGAATCGGTCTATCATCTCCTGTATCTCTTGGAACTAGAGCAAGAAATACAACAAGGAATAGTGCTTGAAACACATGACATTTCCCATTTGTGAACACAAAAATCACTATTTGTAAATTTACCAGATTTGACCATCAAACTATATAATCGTACATGAGCTCCTGTTCATGAGCATGTATAATCTTGGTATGACCTCTTAATAGGAATATTCATGTTAATCTGCTTGGTAATGTTGTTTATCCAGGGTACACAAGGGCTGCTTTTGAGGAACAACATCACAATGCTTACCAGAAATATCCAAC
This sequence comes from Rana kukunoris, assembly GCA_029574335.1. NCBI lineage: Eukaryota > Metazoa > Chordata > Amphibia > Anura > Ranidae > Rana > Rana kukunoris. The sequence continues at coordinate 253,882,279 of CM056049.1, forward strand.
TGATAAGTGACATTTCATAAATTTGTATGCTGCAGAACCAGCAACACTGAAACCATAAGCCTTTTTTTATCCACACATTAGTGGGCAGCGAAGGATGTCCTGTTATTACAGGCATGTAGAGAAAGGCCAGATCTGTCACTATACGGCTAGGTGTAACAGAGTTTTATAAGAAATATAAATAAATAGACAAATGAAAAAAAGATATTGCATGTCTCTGCTTAGGCAGTTGGTTCACCATAAACAGAACATCAGGATGCAAATATAACCTCCGTACCTCATCAGTCCTCTCCAGGACTCTCTGCAGGTAGTTTTGGTATATACTGGTCTTCTCTTGTCTACACAGAAGTCTCTCCTTACATGTCAACAGCTGCTTGTTTTCAGCCTGTAAGCGTATGGCTTCCCTTTCTTTCTGAGTTGCCAGCTGTCGCTCCTCACCTGCTTTTCGCAGTGCGCGTTTGCGCTTTGAGTCATTTTCCTGCAGGAAATCAAAGCGCAAGGTATAAAAAGGTGATCTGTGCTATTAATAGTTCATAAAAAGACTTGTTATATTACTATGTCAGTGGCACACATCACTCAAGATCCAATAACAAAAAGGAACATTATGTTTGGAGGTTTATCTGGACAGCAAAAATTACTCTATACATGCACCCCATTAACAACATGAATCAAAATGCATTAATTATTTCAATGAATGTACTAACTTATTTTTTTTATTTTGCCTTTTTCTTAGAGCTTCAGGTATACAAAATACATCCTAAAACTTAAATACCAATGTTGCATCTCCCTGCACTGTGAACTTAAAATTAATAAATGAATTGGGTTAAATTAGAACTGTTGCACCCTTCCACCTATCTGGGCATCAGATATGACAAAAAATATTTATATATATATATATATATATATACACACACACACACACACACACACAAGGTGCACTGTCCCTTTAAATCCAACAATAATGAAAAATACCAAAGATAAATCCATTTAACAGTTTATAAATACATTAAAAAAAAAACGTAATCAAGTATCTCACTGGTTAGCAGAATGACCCTACATGTGGTATTCACTGTCAGTAAAAAAAACCTAGATGGCTTAAAAGTGCTGAAGTACAATGAGTTATTTTCTTACTGCTTTATGACATGTTCACTGGCCAGTCATAAAAGCACAGTAATTGAGAGCCACTGATGTGTAGGAAAAAGTCTAACGCTATTTATAAACCAGTGCAGAACACTTTATTTTAACTATAGAGTCATGTTCAGATTTTTGCAAAGACCACATACAGTACCTTGAAAAAGTATTCATACCCCTTGAAATTTTGTCACGTTGCAACCAAAAACTTAAATATATTTTATGTGATAAACAAACACAAAGTGGCACATAATTGTGAAGTGAAAGGAAAATGATGAATGTTTTTTTTAAAAATGAGGTACAAATAAATATCTGAAAAGTGTGGTGTGCATTTGTATTTAGCTCCAATTCCCCTAAATAAAATATAGTGGAACCAATTGCCTTCAGAAGTCACCTAATAAGTAAATAGAGTCCACCTCTGTGTCATTTAACCACTTCCCTACGGCCGTACGAGTATATACGGCCGCAGGGTGGCTCTAAATCTCCGGGCTGCCGTGTTTTCACGGCAGCCCCTTTCCTCGTTCCCAGCGCGCGCTCCAGAGCGCGCAGCGGGGAACTAGTGTACTGGCCGTGTCTCTCGGACACAGCCAATCACAGATCACCGCGAACGGCCAATCAGAGTGGCCGTTTGCGGTGCGATCTGATGGGCCAATGAGAGATGATCTCATATGTAAACATATGAGATCATCTCTCATTGCCTGCTCTCACAATGACAGCGTCCTGTCATAGAGAGAGCATACCGATCTGTGTTCCTAGTACATAGGGACACAGATCGGTCACCCCCCCCTCCCCCTACAGTTAGAACACAATGCAGGAAACACATTAACCCCTTCCTCACCCCCTAGTGTTAACCCCTTCCCTGCCAGTCACATTTATACAGTAATTAGTGCATATTTATAGCACTGATTGCAGTATAAATGTGAATGGTGCCAAAAATGTGTCAAAAGTGTCCGATATGTCCGCCATAACGTCGCAGTCGCAATAAAAATCGCAGATCGCCGCAATTACTAGTAAAAAAAAAAAATAATAAAAAATAACAATTCTGTCCCTTATTTTGTAGGCGCTATAACTTTTGCGCAAACCAGTCGCTTATTGCGATTTTTTTTTATTTTATTTTTTAACCAAAAATATGTAGAAGAATACGTATCGCCCTAAACTGAATTTTTTTTTTAAATTGGGCTTTTTTTTATAGCAACAAGTAAAAAATATTGTATTTTTTTTCAAAATTGTCGTCCTTTTTTGTTTATAGCGCAAAAAATAAAAATCGCAGAGGTGACCAAATACCACCAAAAGAAAGCTCTACTTGTGGGGAAAAAAGGACGCCAATTTTGTTTGGGAGCCATATCGCACGACCGCGCAATTGTCAGTTAAAGCGACGCAGTGCCGCAAGCTGAAATTTCACCTGGTCAGGAAGGGGGTTTACATGCCCAGTATGGAAGTGGTTAATCTCAGTATAAATACAGCTGTCCTGTGAGGCCCTTAGAGGTTTGTTAGAGAACCTTAGTGAATAAACAGCATCATGCAAGCCAAGGAACACACCAGACAGGTCAGGGATAAAGTTGTGGAGACATTTAAAGCAGGTTTAGGTTATAAAAAATAAAACTTTGAACATCTAACGCAGCACTGTTCAGTCCATGGAAAATGGAAAGAGTATGGCACAACTGCAAACCTACCAAGACATAGCCTTCCACTTAAACTGACAAGCCAGCCTAGCGGTACCAGACATTCGAAGATACTATCAGGCCATACATCTGGGCAGGGTATTAGACTGGAGACAGAACGTACCACACAAATTATGGATGCAAATAGAACAATCCCAGACTATAATCCCTCTAAAAAGTGCGTTATGGTGCTACAACTCGTTACCCCCGAGACCGAAATCTCACCTCTTGATGGGGACCACACTCAGACACAGCACTTATATAGCCATACAAATGCTTTCGACGGAGACCTCCCCCCTATACCCGATCCTAGGACACCCGAACTTCTCGTTAGGCCTGCAACACACTAAATATGCAAGCTTGAGAGAGCTAGGATAGGATCAGGCCTCCAAATTTGTGACATTGGGTCACTAGATATCACTCGTGGAATTAACCAACATATCAGGCACCTTTCGCCTTCCCTTCTGGAAGGCTGCCCAATTACACCATTTCCTGCACTTAATACCTGGCCCGAATGCCTTTTCTCATACACAGATGACTTTTGAGAACCACTGCACAGAATCTGGGCCATTGTCCCAGACCCTCTCTAAAATGTACTTGTAACGGTCACCACCGCTTACAACCTTCCATCCATCCACGACAAGCTTATTTGACACACTGCGACAATCCTTGATCCATATCCATTCCCATAAACAAGACGAGACTCAAGCTCTGCGCTTGCTTCAAAGATATCACCATTTATTGGTATTTTCTCATCTTCTTATACAGTTTCAAGCATAATACAGTTCATCACAGGACAATGCAGTCCCCACCCCCTATTCACTCACTGAGGATAATAATTTTTTCCACTGCCGATTCAAATCAGTCAGGATTTCACAGTTATCTGACCTTTCCTCATAGTCCCAGGCAATGGGAGCCCCACCCTGCTGCTGAGCCGAGTCTAGCAGCTGTCTGTAGGCGACCTCCAGCTCCCATTCTTGAATGGCCAGAAATTCTAAATCTTCCTGTGACCAGTGGCCTCTAGAGATATTCAATTTCTCCTCTCTGTGCTCCATTATGTCCTCCAAGCGCCACTCCCGATCATCCCCGAAGTCTGGATCACTGGACATCCTCCAATACAATAATCCCAGGCCATCATAGTCATGGCCTTCTGTGGGGCTGTCATCTGCTGGCCACGGGCACTCTTGGGCTACATACCACTGGAGGGCTCTGTAGCTTTCATCCAGCTGCATCTCTGCCCGGATCAGCCTGCTCAACTCGGCTGTCCACTCCTGCTTCGGTTGTTTCCCCAACAACAGCATTCGTACGTCATACTGCGGCCAGTACCTTGCATAGATGGAGGGCAGGACCTTTCCTTGGTTTTGCTGCTCCCGAGCTAACGCTTCCTTCCAGAGTTGGCACCGAATCACATCCGACCATCCCAACAGGACCTCCTCTGATACTGGTCCTCTATGCTGTATCCGCATCTCTTGAAACCTTCTTTGGAATTCCTCTTCCATGGAGACTGGTATCTGCACCTCTCCTCTCCCTTTAGCTGGTGCTGCTGTGACTTCAGCTGCTGCAGCACTTCTTCGCTGTAGCAAGGTGGCATTCAGAGCCGCAATAACTCGGTCCCTGATCTCCGGTGGAGGGTTAGGACCATAATGTGCCAGTCTTAGGTTAACAGCCTGATCAAAATTTTCTTCCTCGGGTGTCCTGTCCATTACAGCGGGCCTTTTAGCGCTATCCATTTCGACCAGTTCTGCGATAATGTCCTTTTTCTTATGGTTGCTGGCCGGTCTGCCCCGGCTCTCCAGTAAGTCCATGAGGGAAGAGAGCTTCATCCGTTCATACACCGTCTCCATTGTCATGTGTCCTTGTAGCCGTCCTTCTGAAGATGGAATCATCCCACTGCTGTGCCACCAAATGTAACGGTCACCAGCGCTTACAACCTTCCATCCATCCACGACAAGCTTATCTGACACACTGCGACAATCCTGCTTACACGATCCATATCCATTCCCATAAACAAGACGAGACTCAAGCTCTGCACTTGCTTCAAAGATATCACCATTTATTGGTATTTTCTCAGCTTCTTCGACAGTTTCAAGCATAATACAGTTCATCACAGGACAATGCAGTCCCCACCCCCCTATTCACTCACTGAGGATAATTCTTTAATTGGTAGCTAGACATGACGGCACCGCATCATCAATAGTGTTCAATTAACCTTGAATAATACACAGACATCTAGTTGAATAAGTTATCTAGACAGCTTTATCACACAATGGCAGAGTCTTGTGAGAGTGGGTGCAATCAACACCTTCAACGGAATGTCTTTACAGTGAATAGCCAACACCTTAAGATATTTCAATAGCCTATTATACAAAGGTATGACTCACTGTCTGGTTGACCTGGTCATGTCATCATGAACTCCTTGTGATATCTCAGTCCTAAAATGAAGTATTAATAATGTCCCATCTGTAATATATGAATTATAAATTCTTTGTCACCCTATGGCCCTAGTGGACATAAGGTGACCCTAGACATAGGAATATCTCAGTCTGTCACGGTGCATTCCGTTACAGTACTCTTTACTAAATTCGCCCTCCAAAGTTGTTTTTCAACTCCAGTCCTCAAGGCACACCAACAGGTCAAGTTTTCAGGGTTTCCCTCAGATGAAATGGCTGTGGTGATTACTAATGGCCCATACACACGATCCAAATATCGGACGAAAACAATCGTCCGATGATGGATCGTACGATTTTCGGATCGTGTGTACACTACTTTCGAGAGCCGATCACGACCGCTCATCCGATATTTTTCGATCGGACATGCGCGAAAATTTTCCTCGTACGATGTCAGATCGTACGATTTTTGTTTAGTCAGTACAGCCGTCGTCCGACAATACAATACAAATACATTACAACACGTGACATCACTTCCGATCTTTTTTTTCTGTCGTACGAGAATTTTCGTGAGTTTAATAACCTATTTTATTTTACTTGCGATTAATAAGCGAAAAAAGTCGTACGATCCATCAGCCGATATTCGGATCGTGTGTATGGGCCATTAGGCAGTGAAACTGATCAAATCACCTGTGCAAAATAATGGAAAGCCTGAAAACATGACCTGTTGGTGTGCCTTGAGGACTGGAGTTGAAAAACACTGCTCTAAACAACCATGTCTATTATGTCTGGAAAGATGGGTGACTGATCTTGGTCGTTCATTTACAGAAAAGCAAAAAAAAAACATCATCGCCTTTGCCATCAAATCCTCCATGTGCACCAAAATCCAGGAAACAAATTTTTTCAAATCTTTTCCAGATGGTATCTCACACCCACCAGACTTTCCAACTGCCTCGGACTGCTGCTGGCGATGTGGGGAAGATAAGGGCTCCCTATTACAGATTTTATTGGTCCTGCCCAAAACTAGAGAACTTTTGGAAAGATGTACGCCGTATAACGCAAAAGTTTACGGAATACGAAATCCCAGCAGACGCGTCTTTCTTCCTATTGCACCTATCAACAATCTCAGCCAAAACCTCCAAAAAACTCACTACTAGAACATCTATTAAAGCTGCAAAGGCTTTCATACCCCTTTACTGGAAACAGCAGTGCCCACCGACCACTGGGTGCTGGCTGAGAAAAGTGGAAGAGATAAAATGGAAGACTTGATCCTCACTGCGCAACACAATCAGAAGAAATACACAAGGACCTGGAGTCTTTGGAACATCTTTATTTACTCAGACGAGGGGACAACCCTCCTGGGAACATAGTGCCCAAGAACGGCAATATCTCTCATCACTCTAGCCCTATCTTGGTTCTCCCCTTCCTTCCTTTTCTTCCCTCTCTTTACTCCCCTCCTCCTTTTCTGTTTTTCTGGCACCACTATCTTTAACCACTTAAGACCCGGACCAATACGCTGGCAAATGACCCAAGGGGTTTTTGCGATTCGGCACTGCGTCGCTTTAACAGACAATTGCGCGTTCGTGCGACGTGGCTCCCAAACAAAATTTGCGTCCTTTTTTTCCCACAAATAGAGCTTTCTTTTGGTGGTATTTGATCACCTCTGCGGTTTTTATTTTTTGCGCTATAAACAAAAATAGAGCGACAATTTTAAAAAAAATGCAATATTTTTTACTTTTTGCTATAATAAATATCCCCCAAAAATATATAAAAAAACATTTTTTTTCCTCAGTTTAGGCCGATACGTATTCTTCTACATATTTTTGGTAAAAAAAAAATCGCAATAAGCGTTTATCGGTTGGTTTTCGCAAAATTTATAGCGTTTACAAAATAAGGGATAGTTTTATTGCATTTTTATTAATTATTATTTTTTTTTACTACTAATAGCGGCGATCAGCGATTTTTTTCGTGACTGCGACAATATAGCGGACACTTCGGACAATTTTTACACATTTTTGGGACAATTGTCATTTTCACAGCAAAAAATGCATTTAAATTGCATTGTTTACTGTGGAAATGACAGTTGCAGTTTGGGAGTTAACCACAGGTGGCGCTGTAGGGAATGTGTACCTAATGTGTGTGTTTACTACTGTAGGGGGGTGTGGCTGTAGGTGTGACGTCATCGATCGCGTCCCCCTATTACAGGGATGACGCGATCGATGCTCCGGCCACAGAGAAGCACGGGGAAGCCGTGTGTACACACGGCTCTCCCCGTTCTTCCGCTCCAGGGACGGATCGCCGCACTGCAGCGGCGATCGGGTCCGCGAATCCCGCGGTCCCGGAGCTTCGGACCGGGTCGCGGGCGCGCGCCCGCGGCCCACGGCTGGGTACTAAAACCAACGTATATATACGTTGATGTGCCCAGCCGTGCCATTCTGCCGACGTAAATCTGCAGGAGGCGGTCCTTAAGTGGTTAAAGGAGAATGAGCCGGGGAGGACCCTGACGTTCGATCTTCATATGCAAAATGATATACGTGATTTTTCAATACATAGATGGATGATATTGATGTAACATGCTTAATAATCCCAAACACAATGTATTTCATGTATAATAACGTCTTTACTTTTATTGTAGCGATGGGATTTGTCCCCTTGTGCATATTTAATAAAATTTATATTTGAAAACTAAAAACAAAAACTGACAGGCCAGGCAAGGACAGCATTCATCAGAGAAGCAGCCAAGAGGCCCATGGTAACTCTGGAGGAGCTACACAAATCCACAGCTTAGGACAATCTGTCCACAGAACAACATTAGTTGTGCAGTCCACAAATCTGGCCTTTATGGAAGAGTGGCAAGAAGAAAGCCATAACAAGTCCCGTTTGCGAGAAGACATGGGAACACACCACCCCATCATGAAACATGGTGGTGGCGGCATAATGATGTGGGGATGCTTTTCTTTAGCAGAGAAAGGAAAGCTGGTCAGAAATTATGGGAAGATGGATGGAGCCAAATACAGGGCAACCTTAGAAGAAAACTTTTTAGGCTGCGTACACACGGTCGAATCTATCTGCTGGAAATGGTCCGACGGACCGCTTCAGCAGACAAATTTGATTGTGTGTACGGGCGGACAGACGGGTTTTTCCAGCAGACAGATTTTAAAGCATGCTTTAAAATCTGTCTGCTGGGAACCCGTCCGTCCGACTTGTCTGCTGGTTAGTACGCTAACCAGCAGACATATCTGCCCGCACATCCGTCGAATGGATTCGACGCATGCGCGGAAGTGTTTTACTTCCTGGTGACGGTGATGTGGCGGCGTCAACGTCACCGCCACGTCACCGTGCTGTCTGCACGATCAAACCAATCTATCCCAGCAGACAAATCCGATCAAAACGGTCTGTCAGACCGATTTGATCGGATTTATTTCATGGTGTGTACGCGGCCTGCAAGTCTGCAGAGTCTGCAAAAAACTTGAAACTGGGGGGAGGTTCCCCTTCCAGCAGGACAACGACCCTAAACATACAGCCAGGGCTACAATGAAATGGTTTAGATCAAAGCATATTCATGTGTTAGAATAGCCCAGTCAAAGTCCAGATCTAATTGAGAATATGTGGCAAGACTTAAAAATTGCTGTTCACAGACGCTCTCCATCCAATCTGACAGAGTTTAGGCAATTTTGAAAAGAAGAATGGGCAAAAATGTCACTCTCTAGCTGATAGAGACAAAGCTGCAAAGCTGATAGAGACGTGCAAGTGTAATTGCAGTGAAAGGTGGATCTACAAAGTATTGACTCAGGGGGGCTGAAAACAAATGCACACCACACTTTTCACATATTTATTTGTAAAATAATGTTGAAAACCATTTATCATTTTCCTTCCACTTCACAATTATGAGCCACTTTGTGTTGGTCTATTACATAAAATCCCAATAAAATACATTTACGTTTTTTGGAATGTAATGTTATAATGATTTTCTTTTCTTTTGTTGTGTGGCTGTATTTATGAAATGGAAAAGGATTTAATGAAGAAAGGTGATATTATTGATTGTTGTAAATGTAGACATATAAAAGAATAAAATAGAAACGTATTAAAAAAAAAAACATTTACGTTTTTGGTTGTAACATGACAAAATGTGGAAAATGTCAAGGGGTATAAATGCTTTTTCAAGGCACTGTAGACCCAGGCCTACCAGTACATTTCTAATGCCTTGTTTCCACTGCACGGAACGGTTCGGGTCAGTAAACTCGGAGCGTTTAGGATGGGACCGGTCTATTCCCGTGAGTGTTTCCACTGCAAATCGGACCGTCAGGGACCATTTAGGTTTTAGAAAAAATTCCTAGCGCATCCACCAATGAGTGAGATGTATTTGTAGGTCCGCCCTAATGGAACCGTTCCACTCTCTCTGGACCCTCATCTGAAGCAGGACCCTTGCTGGTGCGGTACGGTTCGCTTTTTTGGCACGCTTTCATAATGGAAACACCCAAAATAGCGAACCGTACCGAACCGTACCGAACCGATCCGCTCAGTGGAAACGAGGCATAATATACCGCATTGTGCTGCTCCGTTCTGTAGCACAATTATTTACCATGTATTTACCATGCATTTAATTAATTAAGAAATATACAGTGAATCCGGAAAGTATTCACAGCGCTTCACTTTTTCCACATTTTGTTATGTTACAGCCTTTTTCCAAAATGGATTAAATTAATTATTTTCCTCAAAATTCTACAAACAATATCCCAAAATGACAACGTGAAAGAAGTTTGTGTGAAATCTTTGCAAATTAAAAAATAAATAAAAAACATAAAAATAAAAATCACATGTACTCAAGTATTCACAACCTTTGCTCAATACTGTGTTGAAGCACCTTTGGAACCAATTACAGTCTTTTTAACCACTTAAGGACTGCCTAATGCCAATATACATCGGCAGAAGGGCACAGGTATGTCGCCTTTAAGAGCCCAGCCGTGGGTCGCGCGCATGCGCCCCAGGCGTGCTCTTTCGATCTGGTCCGAAGCTCCGTGACCGCGCCCGCATGACCCAGGACCCGATCGCTGCCAGTGTCCCGCGATCGGTCACAGGAGATGAAGAACGGGGAGAGGTGAGTGTAAACACATTTAGCCATGCCTCCCTACAGTTTTTATACCAAAAATATGTAGAAAAATACATATCGGGAAAACATTTTTTTTTTTTATATCTTTTTTTGGGATATTTATTATAGCAAAAAGTAAAAAATATAGCATTTTTTCAAAATTCCCGCTCTATTTTTGTTTATAGCGCAAAAAATAAAAACCGCAGAGGTGATCAAATACCACCAAAAGAAAGCTTTATTTGTGGGAAAAAAGGACGCCAATTTTGTTTAGGAGCCACGTCGTACGACCGTGCAACTGTCAGTTAAAGCGACGCAGTGCCGAATCGCAAAAAGGGGTCAGGTCCTCAAAGTGGAGTTTTCATCCCAAAATAGTTTTTCCTGACGCATTCATGGCAGCACACACTGGGTTGTGACTCCGCCCCCACAACCTGACAGGATTGGTTAGCTAAAAATTTGAAGGGGAGACGCCCCGCATCATTCTCTTTTTTTATCCTCACCTGACAAGATTGGACGAACAAGCAAGAAGCATGCCTCTTACCGCAAATCGCCCCAGCAGGTTCAGCCTCTCCTGTTTGGAAGTCCCTCCTGTACAGTCTCTAAATGAGCTTTATGGTGGGAACCCCGTTCTGGTGGTCTCAGGGGCTCTGGAATTATACTGGCATCTGTAGCAAGCTTTAAAAAAGCTTCAAATCTCGCAGTGGCCCCCACTTTCGCTCTGTCTTTCCTTCCAGTGCAGTGTGTGCTTCCACAAAGGTATTTGTATCATTACATTTACCACCTAAGGTTAGCCCGTTTTGTACCTTTGTCTGCCTGTTGTTTTTTTCTCAGCTCTGCTGAGCCCTGTGGTTTCTCTGACACCCCATATTCTCGGGGTCACCGCTGCGTACCCCTTGGCGCTCTGCGCATGCGCGCAGCTCAGTGATGACGCCGCCTGTCTCCTCTGCCCTCTTCCAAAATGGCACCGGGCGAGCGGGACGCTTCTGCGCATGCGCGCGTCATAAAAAAAAAAAAAAAGGAAAAAAGAAGCAGTCCTATTGCTCTGTAGTTCTGGCTGCCACACTGCTGCTCTGCTCTACTCAGAGTGAAGATTGCACCAGGTGTGTGCAGGCATGTCCCAGATCAGCCTGGGCTAATTGATTACACACACAAAAAAAAAAAGGAACAAACAGGATAGAAGATATAATACGGGCGCCCAGGGGCGATTCGGTTTGCATGTGCCGCGCTGTATGGGTTTTCATCATTCATTCATTCAATACATTTATATATTAATTTATAACATACCATAGGAGAAAGTGTATCCATAATTAAACAATTAATATAATCCGAAAAAAATAAAAAGAATAAAAATAAAAAAGGATAGTTACATAGTTACATAGTTAGTCAGGTTGAAAAAAGACACAAGTCCATCCAGTTCAACCATAAAAATAAATAAAAATAAAACAAAGTAAAACACAGTACATCCTCCCATACACCCAACTCCATACCCACAGTTGATCCAGAGGAAGGCAAAAAACCCCAGCAGAGCGATGATCCAATTTGCTACCGGAGGGGAAAAAATTCCTTCCTGATCCCCCAAAAGGCAATCGGATTTACCCCGGATCAACTTTACCTACAAAACTTAGTACTCAGTTATATTATGTGCATTTAGGAAAGAATCCAGGCCTCTCTTAAAGCAATCTACTGAGCTGGCCAGAACCACCTCTGGAGGGAGTCTGTTCCACATTTTCACAGCTCTTACTGTGAAGAAACCTTTCCGTATTTGGAGGTGAAATCTCTTTTCCTCCAGACGTAAAGAGTGCCCCCTTGTCCTCAGTGTTGACCTTAAAGTGAATAACTCAACACCAAGTTCACTATATGGACCTCTTATGTATTTGTACATGTTGATCATATCCCCCCTTATTCTCCTCTTCTCAAGAGTGAATAAATTCAGTTCCTCTAATCTTTCCTCATAGCTGAGCTCCTCCATGCCTCTTATCAGTTTGGTTGCCCTTCTCTGCACTTTCTCCAGTTCTCCGATATCCTTTTTGAGAACTGGTGCCCAAAACTGGACTGCATATTCCAGATGAGGTCTTACTAATGATTTGTACAGGGGCAAAATGATATCTCTATCTCTGGAGTCCATACCTCTCTTAATACAAGAAAGGACTTTGCTCGCTTTGGAAACCGCAGCTTGGCATTGCATGCCATTATTGAGCTTATGATCAACTAAAACACCCAGATCCTTCTCCACTACAGATCCCCCCAGTTGTACTCCCCCTAGCATGTATGATGCATGCATATTTTAGCCCCCAAGTGCATAACTTTACATTTATCAACATTAAACCTCATCTGCCACTTAGTCGCCCAATTAGACAGAGCATTGAGGTCGGCTTGTAAATTGGAGACATCCTGCAAGGACATTATTCCACTGCATAGCTTGGTGTCATCTGCAAAAACAGAAATGTTACTTTTGATCTCAGACCCAATATCATTTATAAATATATTGAAAAGTATGGGACCCAACACTGAACCTTGGGGTACACCGCTGATAACCTTGGACCATTCAGAGTAAGAATCATTAACCACAACTCTCTGAATTCTGTCTTTCAGCCAGTTTTCTATCCATTTACAAACTGATATATCTAATCCTGTAGACCTTACCTTACACATGAGCCGTGTGTGGGGAACTGTATCGAACGCTTTTGCAAAATCCAAGTATACCACGTCCACTGCCACTCCTCTGTCCAGGGTTTTACTTACCTCTTCATAAAAAGAAATCAGGTTTGTCTGACAACTTCTGTCTTTCATGAATCCATGCTGTCTGCTGCTTAAATAGTTTGTTTCCAGCAAGAACTCATCCACGTGGTCTTTTATTAAACGTTCCAGTATCTTTCCAACTATAGAAGTTAAACTAACAGGTCTATAGTTACTAGGTAAAGACTTTGTTCCCTTTTTAAATATGGGCACCACATTGGCTTTATGCCAATCCAGTGGTACTATTCCTGTCATTAATGAGTCCCTAAATATTAGATACAGTGGCTTTGAAATTTCAGAGCTCAATTCTTTTAGGATCCGTGGGTGGATGCCATCTGGTCCAGGTGCTTTATCCACCTTTATTCTGTCTAAATATTTCTGGACCATATCACTTTTGAGCCATTGTGGATTTGGGGCTGTGTCACTCCCACCCCCTATATCGACATGAGCTCCCCCATTCTCCATTGTATACACAGAGCTGAAGAAAGCATTTAATAAATTTGCCTTCTCTATGTCCTCAGTCACCCACTCTAGATTATTTTGTAAAGGGCCTACATGCTCAGACTTGACCTTTTTACTATTAATATATTTAAAGAATTTTTGGGGGTTTGTCCTACTATCTTTTGCAATCTGTCGTTCATTTTGAATTTTTGCATCCTTGATTTCCTTTTTACATATTCTATTATATTCTTTGTAACATTTAAACGACACTAGTGTTCCTTCATTTTTATATTTTTTAAAAGCTATTTTCTTATTGTTTATAGCTTTTTTAACTTTGACCGTAAGCCACATAGGTTTTATCTTTAGCCTTTTAAACTTATTGCCCATGGGAATATACATAGATATATGTATATAAAATTATTATATTAATTTAATAAATAGAAATGTTGGGGGGGGGGAACATATTGTAATGTTTTCCCTTCTCTCTTTTTTTCCCACCTTTTCGGGCTGTCTCTCTGCTATCCTCATGGGGGCCACTGCCCTCGCAGACCACCATCAGCTGACCAGGTATAGAGGCCGTCCAGAAGGTGGTAAGTAGAGGGGAGACAAAAAAGAGAGCCTGGCCACTGACGCTACAGTTTTGGTAGCCCTATCGGGTCAAGAGACGCAAGTTTGCGGCACAGAGGAAGATTCTAGCCATGCTTCCGGCAGAAGGCGCAAGAAATCGCTCAAGGTTACCCTCTTGATTTCTTCAATCAAGGCATAGCCGCTCGCGTCACAGCACTCCCGTCATAGTCGGTCCCACCGCAGACGATTACCTTCATCCCAGACAGAGCTATCTTACCCGCACCACGGCAAATGTTTGCCAAATATGCGGGGCGCCAGCCTTGCCAGGGGAATTGGCCTGCCGCTCGTGCTTCATTGAAGTAACCAAGGATTCAGAGGCCAGAGTAGATACTGAGCTCCTAGGAGAATCGCCACAGGGATCATATGTGGGCGATCCTTCCCCAAGCACATCGCCCGGCCGTTACGCCAGGGTGCAGTAACCCTCTCTAAGGATGAGGAGTGTGAGCAGGCGTCGGACTGTCTCTTTTTGGTTGAACCATTTGCCCATTCAGTCAAGGAAGCGATCGGCTGGGAGGAGGTTATGGCAGAACTTCTGAAGGTTCAGAAATATTTCCCGGTGCTGAAAAGGGGGTCCTGAATCATTTCCCTTCATCGAAGAGCTGGAGAACCTTATAAAGGATAAGTGGGGGGGTCGCATAAGCGGCCCAGTATGAGCAACAAGTTTGCAGATTGTACCCCTTGTGGGAGTCTAAGATCGATTCTTTGATCAATGCAACTACGGTCGAATCATCTTTAATGCGACTCGCTAGAGACGTTTCTCTACCGATTGAAGACGCAGTTACCTTCCGGGACGCTCTTGATCGTAAAATCAATATAGAACTGAAGAAAGCCTGCTCCACGACAGGAGCTGCTTGTAGGCCGGCTATCACCACAGCGGCAGTCGCTAAAACTATCGCTGCATAGGCAGCTAATATTGAGAATCCCATTCTAGAAGGAGCCGATCAGGGGAAGATATTCTCCTCCCTGCAGGAAAATTAAGTTGGCTTACGGCTCCTAAGGGGGCGACTTCATGGCTGGGAAGAGCCTTATGGCTGAGACCCTGGATAGCGAAGGCAGCGTCAAAATTAACTGGTGCAAAATTCCATATGGCGGCTCAAGTGTATTCGGCACAAAGATGGACTCGGCCATCTCCAAGGTTAGCGGGGGAAAGTCTGGGCTGATTTCTCCGATAGGAAAACCAGAGCCCCAGAAGGGCCCCGCTTACAGGCGTGATCTTCCTGTCAAGTACAGGGATGTTAGATCCTACCGCCCCGGCAGGGAATTTAGGAGGGACTGGAAGACTCGACCATCCTTCATGTACAGTAGATACAGTAAGCCAATCACAGCTGGGGAACAGCAGAAGTCCTTTTTGAGGGTCCGTCTGCCCACCCAGCTCAGGTGAGCACCAGACTCAAGAGATTCGCTCGGATATGGGCAACTCGTATAACAGATCCATGAACACTATCCTCTATCAAGACCGGTCACAATTGGAAATTCATGGGCACATTGCCAGGGAACACATTCCAGCCTACCAAGTACTTCCGCACCAGAAAGGGAGGGGGTTTTATTCCCCTTTATTTCTGGTACAAAAAAAAGAAAACGGGGATCTACGTCCAGTCTTGGACCTAAAGAAGTTCAACAGACGATCAAAATAGAGGCCCTCAGATTGGAAAAGCCTTCAGTCCATTTTGTTGTCAGTGGACGTGGGAGACTGGATGCTATCTCTAGATTTTTCGGGCGTTTACCTTCACATCCCAGTTCATCTTACCTTCCAGAGGTCCCTTCGGTTCTCAATCGATCAATCCCATTTCCAATTTTGGTGCCCCCCATTCGGCATCGCCTCAGCACCCAGAGCATTCGGCAAGTTAGGGTGTTCCTAGGGGCAGAATAAAATACCAGGTTGTAGCGGGTGCAACTCCCTCAAGAGAGGCTGAAGCCCTTGCTCCAGAAGATACAGAGTCTGCTATCATCCAGACGTCTAACTGTCAGAGCCTGCCTCAGTTCCCTGGGGTCCATGTCAGCATCCATACCCTTGATACAGTGGCCCCTGTGGCACATGCGAGTATAGACACTCCCCCCTTGCTCGGGATTGGACGGATCCGTCCAATCCCGAGAAGGGGAGTGTCTATACATGGTGCGGCAGACATTACAAGTATTCAAACGAAAGCTTGTAATGCGCTCTGTAATGCAGGGGGATTAACGCGGCGGTATGCGGCGGCATCATATCTACTACAGGTATGGGGGACATACATGGCTGCAATATGTGGGGGACATACATGGCTGCAATATGTGGGGGACATACATGGCTGCAATATGTGGAGGACATACATGGCTGCAATATGTGGAGGACATACATGGCTGCAATATGAGGAGGACATACATGGCTGCAATATGAGGAGGACATACATGGCTGCAATATGAGGAGGACATACATGGCTGCAATATGCGGAGGACATACATGGCTGCAATATGTGGGGGACATACATGGCTGCAATATGTGGGGGACATACATGGCTGCAATATGTGGGGGACATACATGGCTGCAATATGTGGGGGACATACATGGCTGCAATATGTGGGGGACATGCATGGCTGCAATATGTGGGGGACATGCATGGCTGCAATATGTGGGGGACATGCATGGCTGCAATATGTGTGGGGGGACATGCATGGCTGCAATATGTGTGGGGGGACATGCATGGCTGCAATATGTGTGGGGGGACATGCATGGCTGCAATATGTGTGGGGGGACATGCATGGCTGCAATATGTGTGGGGGACATGCATGGCTGCAATATGTGTGGGGGGACATGGCTGCAATATGTGGGGGGACATGGCTGCATTTGGGGACACATTTAAAAAAAGTATCGGTATTCGGTATCGGCGACTACTTGAAAAAAAGTATCGGTACTTGTACTCGGTCCTAAAAAAAAAAGGTATCGGGACAACCCCAGTCAGTAGTCAGGTTTTATTTTATGTTGCTGTGACTTGTAGTGATTTCCTTCTTTTAATAAAGGCTACAATTTTTTTTAGAGTTCAGCTGTCCAGAAACTATTTTTGTTCCTGCTTAGCTCTGTCATAGTGACCATCGGGTTCTTGGTCACCTCCCTGACTAATGCCCTTCTCCCCTGATCGCTCTAGGAAGAGTCCTAGTGGTTTCAAACTTCTTCCATTTACGAATGATGGAGGCCACTGTGCTCATTGGGACCTTCAATGCTGCAGAATTTTTTTTTGCACCCTTCCCCAGATCTGTGCCTCAATACAATCCTGTTTCGGAGGTCTACAAAACAATTACTTGGACTTTGTGGCTTGGTTTGTGCTCTGACATCAACTGTTAATATAGACAGGTGTGTGCCTTTCCAAATCATATCCAAATCAACTGAATTTACCACTCCAATCAAATTGTAGAAACAGCTCAAGGATGATCAGTGAAAACAGGTTGCACCTGAGCTCAATTTTGAGTGTCATGGCAAAAGCTGAGAATACTTATGTTCGTGTTGTTTTTTTGTTTTTTTTTATAAATTTGCAAAGATTTAAAAAATATTATTTCACCTTGTCATTATGGGGTATTGTTTGTAGGACTTTGATGAAAAGTGAGCTGCTGTCAATACTTTCCAGATGCACTGTATAAGGGTCTATGTGGCCACAAAGATGAGTGGCACAAGGGGCACTCCATTAAAATTTTTAACTGTAAATATAGCACACACGAGTCAGAAAAAAGAGTGTGCATAAATCAAGGATGGCCAACAGATAAACCATGCAAACACTAGGCTCTTACATTCATGTGGAATCCTTGTTCAAACTGCTTTATGACATGAGCACTGGCCAGTCATAGTGCTAAGTAAGTAAGTGAGAGACACTCTGCTATGGGCAACGTACGCAGAAACACGTACACCATGGCGATAGTTAGGGAGAAATTTTACTGCTGCATATAAACTAGGGAAGAACACTTCAATTTCCTGTAAAGTCATGTTCAGATTTTTGGAAAGACAACATATACCCAGGCATAGCATTACAGTTCTAGTGCACACCATTCTGCTGCTCCATTCTGTACCACAATTAATTAACAGAGATGGCCAGAGATGAATCATGCAAACACTAGGCTCTTACATTCATGTGGGATCCTTGTTCAAATAGATATTTTCTCTTTTGTAGATAGCAAATATTTAACATACTGCAAATAAAACACCATCATCATGATATCCATCTCTAAATGGTTGTTGCTGAGGAATATTGACAGATGTATTGACAAAGAGGCTTGACTCTACCTTGAGAAACTTATCAAATTTAAACAATGAATCCTTAAGCTTTTCTTCCTTGTGTTCCAACTCTGCACGACGCTGCTGAAGGCTCTCTGTTTTCATTTGGAATTCCTGTAATAAAATTAAGGATTAAATTAGTAGAAGTATAATGTTATTTTATGGTAGTATGTACAATATTACACTGGCCGTGCACAGAATTGACAAACTATTGACTGCCCCTGTGGCCCTCCAACATACATTCTTCTTTTGCCAAGACCTATAGATGTACCTGAGATAGGCGCCTGTGGCCTAAAACCTAGTTTTAATGATTTGAAACTCAAATCTGACTGTGGTTTTAGCTGGCCATACACTAATTAAAATCCAGCCAGTTCAGCAGGGCCTGGCCAAATCTCTATCAGTGCATGGCAGTGTATTCTCGAAGGAAGTCAATCACTTGAAGGGACGTGTTGGAATTTTTTTCTCAATCGGCAGCTGCAGCCGCTGATTAGTGTATTCTGACAGCAGCCCCGCAGGGAGATTTCTCTATTCACCTTGTTTTTGTGGATGGGGGAATCAATTAGCTTTTTTCATTCAGCTCACTGGCTGTACGAAAAAAAGACTACTTGTATGGCCAGCATTACATTCACACAACAGTGAGTGGTGCTTCCATAATGAAAGCTATAACACAAGATAAACATATAGAAATAATACAATATAGTGGTATAAGAAACTATCATTAAAATGTATTGGCTTCACCTCTTTCTCTGTATTTAAAGCTTGCTCAACTTCAATCATCTCTCTTTTCTTTTCTAGAAGACGGGTAGCTGGAGTTAGGAAATCATCTTCTCGATCTGGCATTCGCCTGTTATAAACAGTAGAGAAAATCTTTCGTTTAGTGAACGTTTTATCTGGTACATTTCTAAACAGATAAACATGAGTCACATGCAAGGAAAAAGGGATTCTAAGAGATTACATCCATATTACTGCAAGTGCATGAATACTGAGCCTATCACAAATTAGGCAATTAATGATAAAAAGAAGCATAAGCAGAGGATTTATTCAGTGAAAAGCACAGTTCAAAGTGATCACTAGATTCAGAAATGCAGGCAACGGTTCCATGCAAATCTTGAAATTTCCTTGAGATGTCAGCTGATTCCATCCACCTCACAAGCCTTTCCACCAAGGAGAGAATGTTCATTGGAATAAAGGACCAATTTTGGTCAATACCTCTGAACCCAGGGAAGGACTAATGCCTCGTACACACGATCAGAATTCCGACCGTGTGTATGCTCCATCACACTTTTCTGTGAGAATTCCTGCCAAGAAAGGATTGAGAGCATTATTATGATATTAATTTTAGTGACAGGAAAAATTCCTATCGGGTATCGTGGTCATCTGTATGCAATTAGGACGCGGGGAAAAAAAATGTGCATGCTCAGAATCAAGCAGAAGAGCCAAACTGCCTATTGAACGTGTTGTACGTCTCCGCGTTCTTGATGTTTGGAATTTCAGACAAGATTTGTGTGACCGTGTGTATGCAACACAAGTTTGAGCAGTTTTCCTGCTGAAAAACTGATTGTGTGTACAGCGCATAAGAAGATGAGGCGTTTGGGCAGAAAAGGTGACTGCCTTGGACAAAGTAGTTGAAACACCTCCGGATGCAACGACCATTCCCTTCGGTCCAGCATCTGGTGACTTAGGTAGTTCACCTGCCAGTTTTATACGCCCGGAATGTAAACGTCTGATAGAGCCGGCGCGCTCCTTTCCGCCCACCACAGGATGTAAGCGACCTCCGATGCCGCAGTCAAGCTCCTTGTTCCCCTCTGATGGTTGACATAAGCCACCACCGTGGCGTTGTAACTTCTGCGACCACAAGGAGAAGCACAGCCTGATCACTCGAAGCTCTAGCACATTGATCAACATGCGGGATTCGTCAGGAGTCCAGCGACCCTGGGCCTACTGGACCCCCCAGACTCCCCCCAACCTGCGAGGCTGGCGTCCGTCGTGATCACAGTCCAATGGAAAGGAAGGAAAGGCTTCCCAGACTGAAGAGCCGGGGCTCTCAGCCACCAACTCAGGGAAGCCCTGACCAGGTGACTTACCTGAATCTGACTATCCAGAGACACTGGAGATTTGTTCAGGGTCTCCTTCTGCAAGACTCAAATGGACTCCAGGGACGCCAGAAAATCTCCTGGATAGAGCGCAGCAACCACCGAACGAATTGATTCTATCCTGAATTTTCACACCCTCACACAGGTATTGAGGGCCTTGAGGTCCAAGATTGGACTTTGACTTTGCAAGAAGTTAATTTCCTATCCTTCAGGAGTGTAAGGTTGACTGAATCCAATAGACTCCTGTTCCTGAGAACCTGGGTTCCAACAGCCATACCATTAGAGTCCGCGACAGAAAAGCAGGGTGGTTGACTGGTCCATGGCAAAGAAAGTCTGGACGATCCAGAAGTCCCTACAGAGAATCTGCCAGGCGTCGGAGTATGCCACAGTACCACCTCCTTCTAAGCCAGTTCATGCAATGAGAATCACCGGAATGCCCTCCATCTCTATGTTGTGAAGCAGACTAGGAAAAAGATTTATAGGCAAGGCATACATTAGACTGAACCGATCCCACCACAGTACCCTCTGTCGCCTGGTTTGGGGGGTCCCCAAACCAGGCAACAACCCTCTCCAATTTTTTTTTAAATCTGAATGCCAGAAGATCCATGTCTCAAATCCCCCACCTGTGGCAAAGTTCTATAAAGGAAAATTGTAAAACAAAACACTTTAAACAATTCAATGGTGTGAAAAGTGATCCACACAATAATATTTCAATATTTCAAGGCAAAAAACAACAACTCATAAGTGAAAAATTATATAATTGAAAAAAAGAATAGTCCAGTAAACAGTAATCTTGCTGTAGAGAATGAGTCCCAAAGAGAATCAAATTGGTATCATCCATAAAGAAAATCCACCATCAATGTGTGATCCACCACCAAAGCGTAAGGCTAGCATGCTTACCAGAATAAGTGGACTCATATACCAAAGTATTGATACCCTCATCAGGAAAGTACATGTGGAAAAACAGCAAGCATCCACACACACAGTGTAAAACCGTTTAAAATCTTTTATTAAAAAAAAAAAAAGCAGGTCCACTTGTAAACAGCGCTAAAAATATATGTCAAATCCATGGAATATCAATAAAAACGAACACATCGCATTGACATATACACAAACTCCACCTAACACGTTTAGTCCTGTTGGACACCATCTGGGGTGATGTTGATATTATTGTGTGGATCACTTTTCACACCTTTGAATTGTTTACCGTTTTTTTTGTTTACAATTTTCACTTATAGGACTTTTTGTCCTATATTCATTATGTTTTTTTTGTTTGATGAACTTGTTCTTTAATTTTAGCGCTGCATTACATTGTATATTTTTGTTTTATGCACTATTTGTCTAGTGAAGTGCTGGCAACTATGTATATTCTCTAAGCGCAGTTTCTGCACAATTTGCAATTCATATGTAGGCCACAGCTTTGGCATTTTCTGACTTGATTTGTGTCAGGTGCCCTAGCAAATGAGAGGTCAAGTGTTAAAGGGACAACCCAGTTCCAGGATGTTGATCGGAAAAAGAGCTTCATCCAATGACTAAGTCCCCTGTATCAAACAGGCATTGAGGACAACTTGATTTGCTTTGTGCTACCAGATTTGCAATTGTCTGGAGTGATGCTGGCTGTACAGCAATGCCTCAAATGGAGGCTACCATCAGATCCAAGACCCTCATGCAGGCACAAATTGAGGGCAGACTTGGGGCCCAGAAGCCTGGGCCAGTGGAGCAGAAGTACAGAATTTTGTCAAAAGGGCAGGAAGATTCCAGACTGGGCCATGTCCAATGTCAGGCCCAGATACTCCAGCCAGTTTTAGGGATTTTGAAGGTGGGGAGTCCAACAAAAGCCCTGCAATGTTTATGCTGTCTTCTGGATATTAACTGGCAGGGTTAAGGAAGACTGTTCATTTAACAAGAGATCGTCCAGGTATCCCTGAAAAAAGAAGAGAACTAGGTCCAGGGCAAGCACATTGGAGAAGACCCAGGGGGCCATGGACAGGTCAAAGCAAAGAGCAACAAATTGGTGGTGCTGAGCACCCACCTCAAAATACAGATATCAAATGCACATCCCATAGAGGCCAAAAAATAATCAAAGGATGTGGAGAAGGTAACAACTGGCCATCTCCATGCAAAATGTTTGAACATGCAGGAACAAGTTGAGAGTATTTAGACCTAAAAAGGCCAAGCAACTTAATTTGCCATGGGAATTGAACAGGTTCAGGTAGAAACCCTGAAAGCATTCCACATTCGGTACTAGGCTAATGACCCCTTAAGAAAGGAATTGATGAATAGAAACTAGAATATCTTACCATCTTTGTGAGGAAGGAGGCAAATTTGAGAGAATGACGGGTGGAAAACGCTGGGACAGACATGGTTGGCTTGGAGATCCATGAAAGTGTGTTCCAGGCGTATTTTTCTGGGAGAAGAGAGTACCATGTGCTCTCAATGATGTACTTTTACAAGAAAGAACCAAGCAGGCATTCTTTCTCAAAGGGGGAGTTGCTCAAGGCACTTTTTGCAAGAAACTTCCTCTGACCAGCACTTAAGCCAAAGGATCCTCTGCATATGGAGAGAGGATTATCTTCCACGGGGACTGTTAGTATCTTCTTATGACAAAAAATGGCTGGGTCAACTACAGGGACCCTCCATTTCCAAAGGGAAAACCCTCCTCAATAGAATATTGCTGAGCAAAACACTAAGGAGGAGCAAAGAGTTTATCATCGTGAGATTAGTTTCCATAGAAGACAGGTTCTAAAAGCAAGTGGACTGGGAAGGTCTAAGCAAGCTTGGGCAATTTCAGGGAACCCATGATGGAGATCTTGGAAAGAGCAGACGCAGGCTGATCTAATGGTAAAAAAGAGTGCACCGTGTCAGTAAGGGTAACAATAATATCATTAAGCTTTGATGAGATCTCAGCTGAAGGCGTCCTATCCTGATCTTAATTTATCAGAATTGGAGGGCAGGGGGACTTTACAGTTTGCCACTTTCTCAGGAGGGGTCCAAGCTAGACCAATGCAATTATGTAAACATTGCTATAACTGGAATTTAGCTTTTAAATGATGAAAGGTTGAGCCTTTCATATCCCCCTTCCTACCCCTTCTCCGGCTTTTGAAAAATCCTCACTTACACTTGGGCTTTGAACAACCAGGGGTGTTTTCCTTGTCGACCTTGCACAGTTTCACACAGGTACGTCATTTCCTCACGTCCCATTCCTTTCCATTCTGGCCCTCGATTAAAAAGAACCCTACAAAGCACTGTCCTCTGATTATTTAAGATACCTTCAGTTTCACCATTGACCAACCCTTTCATTAGTGGCGTACCTATGGGGGGGAGGGGGGGGGTGGGAAAGTGGTCCGCCCCAGGTGCCACACATTGGGGGTGTCAGGCCAGCTATCAGGGATGGGACAAGGCAGGGCAGGTGCTCTTTAGCTGCAGCTGGCTCTCTTTATTTGTGCGTGTCAGCAGCGCTACTCCTCTGTGTTATTCAGCTTACAGGGACATGTAGAAACAGGACCTGGGACTAAGAAGACCACCTTACAAGTGGGGCTATGAGTACAAGTGAAGGTAGGAGGCAGCAGAGTGTATAGAGGTGTGAGGGGGACCGAGTGCGTAGAGGTGTGAGGGGGACCGAGTGCGTAGAGGTGTGAGGGGGACCGAGTGCGTAGAGGTGTGAGGGGGACCGAGTGCGTAGAGGTGTGAGGGGGACCGAGTGCGTAGAGGTGTGAGGGGGACCGAGTGCGTAGAGGTGTGAGGGGGACCGAGTGCGTAGAGGTGTGAGGGGGACCGAGTGCGTAGAGGTGTGAGGGGGACCGAGTGCGTAGAGGTGTGAGGGGGACCGAGTGCGTAGAGGTGTGAGGGGGACCGAGTGCGTAGAGGTGTGAGGGGGACCGAGTGCGTAGAGGTGTGATCAGTAAAGGGGGGTGCCAGATATAGGATCCGCCCTGGGTGCCAAATGCTCTAGGTATGGCCCTGCCTTCCATGACACACGATTGGCCAAATTCCATAGGAAAAGCACACACTGTTAGATAAAATGTAATTATTAATATCTGAAAATATTAACTGCTCTCTCTTCTTGGTATAGTTATGTTCCTTTCAACTCTTCACACCTGTGCATTTATGTGCGTTTGAGGTCCGGATGCATTAAAATAAAAGTCCTGCATGCTGCAACTCTGATGCGCTTTTTCATCAAAACTCTTGTTCCTTTGGAGTTCAAATACTAAAATACATGTACAATGTGCCTTAGACATAACGCACTAAAAAAGCACCACACAGATGTCAGCCGCCTACATGCCAGAGTGGAACACTCCTGAGAAACTGTACTCACATGAGGGGAGATGACTGAAAGCTGACAGAAGTCTTAACCCTTCACTACTTTCCATAACATAAAAACATGTGATCATATATACACTTCAATTACTCAGTAAACAATAAGATACATTGCTTTTGCTGTCTCTGGTGCTTCACATGAACTAAGAGATCCTAGTAATTTAGCTGAAAGCTATAATCATTACAGCAGAGACAGTACTGGATCTGTGATGATTGCAGTCTTCACTGCAGCAGGTAAAATATAGAGAAACTTGTGTACAGGTGATGTGCACTATGAAAGGTCACTCATCTTTACACAAAGAAAGTCTGGACACAGGAAGGCAGATAGATTAAGAAGCCCGGACACCAAGGGGGGCAGATAGAGAAAGAATCCCAGGCACCATTGAGGGGGGGGCTGATAGAGAAAGAATCCCAGGCACCATTGGGGGGGGGGCCCAGATAGAGAAATAAGCCCAGGCACCATGGGGAGGGGGAGATAGAGAAAGAATCCCGGGCACGATTGGGGGGGGGGGGGGGGGCAGATAAAGAAAGAATCCCAGGCACCATTGGGGGGGGGGGCAGATAGAGAAATAAGCCCAGGCACCATGGGGGAGGGCAGATAGAGAAATAAGCCCAGGCACCATGGGGGGGGGGGGGGGCAGATAGAGAAATAAGCCCAGGCACCATGGGGGGGGGGGGGCAGATAGAGAAAGAAGCCCAGGCACCATGGAGGAAAGATGGAGAGAGAAGCACTGACACCATGGGGGAGGGGGCATAAGGAAAGAAGCCGGAGACCATGGGGGGCAGATAGAGAAAGAAGGCTGGTCACAATGGGGGGGGGGGGTGGAGAAAGAAGTCCGGACACCATGGGGGGCAGATAGAGAAAGAAGCCCAGACACAATGGGGGGGGGGGGTGGAGAAAGAAGCCTGGACACCATGGAGGAAAGATGGAGAGAGAAGCACTGACACCATGGGGTGGGGGGGGGGACATAAGGAAAGAAGTCTGGACACCATGGGGGGCAGATAGAGAAAGAAGACTGGACACAATGGGGGGGGGGGGGGGGGGGGGTGGAGAAAGAAGCCTGGACACCATGGAGGAAAGATGGAGAGAGAAGCACTGACACCATGGGGGGGGGGGGGAGATAAGGAAAGAAGTCCGGACACCATGGGAGCCACATAGAGAAAGAAGCCTGGACACAATGAGGGTGGGGGGGTGGAGAAAGAAGCCCAGACACCATGGAGGAAAGATGGAGAGAGAAGCACTGACACCATGGGGGGGGGGGGAATAAGGAAAGAAGCCTGGACACCATGGGGGGCAGGTAGAGAAAGCAGCCCGGACACAATGGGGAGGAAGGTGGAGAAAGAAGCCCGGACACCATGGGGGGCAGATAGAGAAAGCAGCCCGGACACAATGGGGGGGAAGGTGGAGAAAGAAGCCCCGGACACCATGGGGGGCAGATAGAGAAAGCAGCCCGGACACAATAGGGGGGAAGGTGGAGAAAGAAGCCCCGGACACCATGGGGGGCAGATAGAGAAAGCAGCCCGGACACAATGGGGGGAAGGTGGAGAAAGAAGCCCCGGACACCATGGAGGAAAGATGGAGAGAGAAGCACTGACACCATGGGGGGGGGGGGGGGGGGGATAAGGAAAGAAGCCCGGACACCATGGGGGGCAGATAGAGAAAAAAGCCCGGACACAATAGGGGGGAGGTGGAGAAAGAAGTCCGGACACCATGGGGGGCAGATAGAGAAAGAAGCCCGGACACAATGGGGGGGAAGGTGGAGAAAGAAGTCCGGACACCATGGGGGGCAGATAGAGAAAGAAGCCCGGACACAATGGGGGGGAAGGTGGAGAAAGAAGTCCGGACACCATGGGGGGCAGATAGAGAAAGAAGCCCGGACACAATGGGGGGGAAGGTGGAGAAAGAAGTCCGGACACCATGGGGGGCAGATAGAGAAAGAAGCCCGGACACAATGGGGGGGAAGGTGGAGAAAGAAGTCCGGACACCATGGGGGGCAGATAGAGAAAGCAGCCTGGACACAATAGGGGGGAAGGTGGAGAAAGAAGCCCTGGACACCATGGGGGGCAGATAGAGAAAGCAGCCCGGACACAATGGGGGGGAAGGTGGAGAAAGAAGCCCCGGACACCATGGAGGAAAGATGGAGAGAGAAGCACTGACACCATGGGGGGGGGGGGGGGATAAGGAAAGAAGCCCGGACACCATGGGGGGCAGATAGAGAAAAAAGCCCGGACACAATAGGGGGGGAGGTGGAGAAAGAAGTCCGGACACCATGGGGGGCAGATAGAGAAAGAAGCCCGGACACAATGGGGGAAGGTGGAGAAAGAAGTTCGGACACCATGGGGAGGGGGGCAGATAGATGAAGAAGCCCGAACACCGTGGGGGGGGGGGGGGGGCAGATAGATCAAGAAGCTCGGACATCATGGGGGTGCAGATTATCCAATAGAGAGAGAAGCCAAGACACTGTAGGGGGGGCTGATGGAGAAAGACACCATGGGGTTGGGGGGGGGGGGTGCAAATAGAGAAAGAAGCCCGCATAGAGGCAGGCAGATACATGAAGATGTGTAGACACAGAAGGACAGACACAGAATGGGTGTGCTCACACTAGCAGCTTGTCTTCGAAGGCCGCCCGAAAATATTCCCGCAAATCGAACTCCATGGCTAAAGCTCACTATAGAGGACAGCTCCAGTGCAGAGAGTGTTCTCGTTACCCTGGAAACGACATGTCCCGCCTCCTTAGAGGTCAGAGGCGAAGACGGATATGATCGGCAGACATCTTTACTCCGGGCATCCTCTCATACACTGATGTATGGACACTGGTGGGGTTCGCTGTCATATATCGGTACCCATATCCCGCCTGCTCATAATTATTCTGTAGAAGGAAGTGCAAGCTCAGACCTCACGTAGCGGGTCTTGTCCCTCGCCTCCACAAAAGACAGACATTGCTTTACATTGCTCTCATCGCTAATAGCGGAGTCTCTTCTACAGGAACAATTCCTAAACATATCCCTGAAGTCATTTCAAAGAAAAGGAAACATTGTCATGGGCAGGACACTCCCAGTATATCTGGCTGTTTGGAATTTGGGTGCTAAAATAATGTAAACAGGCAGGATTTTTAACCACTTAAGACCCGGACCAATACGCTGGCAAATGACCCAAGGGGTTTTTGCGATTCGGCACTGCGTCGCTTTAACAGACAATTGCGCGGTCGTGCGACGTGGCTCCCAAACAAAATTCGCGTCCTTTTTTTCCCACAAATAGAGCTTTCTTTTGGTGGTATTTGATCGCCTCTGCGATTTTTATTTTTTGCGCTATATACAAAAATAGAGCGACATTTTTGAAAAAAAAATCAATATTTTTTACTTTTTGTTATAATAAAAAAACAATAAACTAAATTTTAGTCAAACATTTAGGCCAAAATTTATTTAGCCACATGTCTTTAGTAAAAAAAAATCGCATTAAAAAAAAATTAGCTACCTAGCGGGAACAGCGACACTAATACAGCGATCAGAAAAATGATCGCTTAGTGACGCTGGCAATAGGGAGTGAAAGGGTTAACTAGGGCAGTGATCAGGGGGTTTAAAACTTTATTGGGGGGGGTGGGGGGGGCTACCCTGACACTACTGACTGTCTGACTGTCACACTGTCTGTCACACTGACACTAAATACAGTAATCATACATGATTACTGCATTCAGTGACACTGTGACAGGGGGGAGGGGGGGGGGGCGATCGCGGGGGGTTAAATGTGTGTGTGTAGTGTAGTGTTAGTGCAGACTTACTTGTTCTGTAGTGATCTCTCCTCAGCGGCGCTTGAAACAAACGCCGAGGGGAGAGATCACGTCGCTTCCTCCTTCCTGTGTTTACACAGGAGGAGGAAGTGACAGGTCAGGCGGGCGCGCGCATTGGCTGGGAGCGATCCGGAGGGGGCGGATGAAAACGGATAGCCGCCCCCACTTGTCGGATCGCTCCTGCAGCCGCGCGGACCGCCGCATGTACGGGGGGGGGGGTCCGATCGGACCCCCGATCCCCCCCAAGGCACCAACGTATATATACGTTGATGTGCCTGTCGGTGCCATTCTGCCGACGTAAATGTACATGCGGCGGTCCTTAAGTGGTTAATGTAGAAGAGACACAGTTTCTTATGTGCCTGATAATTTACTTCATACATAATATGTCTCTTCTACAATAAACTATACTACATACATACTATGGGTTTATTTACTACAGGCAAATCCACTGTGCACTTAAAAGTGCGGTCACTGTAGATTTGACCAGCCGTTGTTGCCACAGGACAGGGCAACCATGCATTATACAATTTTCTTATTCAATTTTCTTTCAACTATGTAGTGTTTAGGTTTGACCTCATATTATATGGTTTTGGTAAATCTAAAGGAAAGTTGTAGAAAAAAATTGTACAATGTATGGCAAGCCTAACAGGCTCTGTGAAGGGACACATGTAGAGCCACAGCTATGGGGGATTTCCACCCCTCCTTCTCCTCCTCGAGCCGATCATTCACTTGTCAACGCCACACCTATTGTCTACATTCAGGGCCAATGGCTGTGGAACTTGCAGATAGAGGATTATGGGACATGTAGTCCCAGATACCAGCAGGCCCAGGATGATTCCCTGAGAGGACTGCAGCTCTCAACATGCTGAGCGGGAGAGGAGAAGATGGACCACAGGAGAAGATGGACCACGAGTCTGTCAAGTGGAGGGAGCCAGTGATTCTATTATTATCCTCCAAGATAAGAACTTACTTCCAGGTAGGGGGATGCAGGCTTCCATAGAGGTACAGGACCTTATCACTGGCTGCTCCCACCCTGTTTTCCCCTCCACCTGGCTGCTCCCAACCTTTCCTCCCTTCCACCTGACTGCATCAACCCTCCCCCACCTGGCTGCATCCACCCTGTCCTCCCCTCCACCTGGCTGCATCCACCCTTTCCTCCCCTCCAACTGGCTGCATCCACCCTTTCCTCCCATCCACCCTTTCCTCCCCTCCACCTGGCTTCTTCCGCCCTGTCCTCCCCTCCACCTAGCTGCTCCCACCCTGTCCTCCCCTCCACCTGCCTGCTACCACCATTTCCTCCCCTCCATCTGGCTGCATCCACCCTTTCCTCCCCTCCACCTTGCTGCATCCACCCTTTCCTCCCCTCCACCTGGCTGCATGCAACCTGTCCTTCCCTCCACCTGGCTGCTCCCACCCTGTCCTCCCCTCTACCTGCCTGCTCCCACCCTTTCCTCCCCTCCACCTGGCTGCATGCACCCTGTCCTCCCCTCCACCTGGCTGCTCCCGCCCTGTTCTCCCACCTGGATGCTCTCACCCTGTTCTCTCCTCCACCTGGCTGCTCCCACCCTGTCCTCCCCTCCACCTGGCTGCATCCACCCTGTCCCCTCCACCTGCCTGCTCCAGAGGGCTTTCACACTGGAGCGGTGCTCTAGCAGAATGGGAAAAAAAGTCCTGCTAGCAGCATCTTTGGAGCGGTGAAGGAGCGGGGTGTATAGCACCCCTTCACCGTGTGGCTATACCGCCGACAATGCTCCTCTGCGGTTTTAACCCTTTCTCGGCCACTAGACGAATAGCGACACAAAATTAGCTGTAAAGCGCCGTTTAGAATAGCGGCGCTTTACCACCACCGCACCTCCCACCCCAGTGTGAAAGGGGCCTTAGTATTAGTAAGTGATAGTAAAGTCCCTGTTTACTTGTACCTACAGGTAAGCCTAAAATAAGGCTTATCTGTAGGTACAGTAAATCTCTCCTAAACCTGCATAGTTTAGGAACCAGGAAGGAAGACCGGGTGAAGATGGAAGCCCTGTCAGCAAAGAGGGCTTTGTTCTGAGGTAATTCTTTGATAATGTTCTAGTATGCGATACATACTAGTACATTATGCCCTTATCCTGCAGGGGACCATTTTGTTGCAATTTTGCTTTGCAGTTTACTACCGCTTTAAGCACATACATTTAATTTTTTTTCCTGGGTTATGTTTTGTTTAATGTGATTAGGTCTGTATAATTTGTCTGTATTGTCTTAATGTTTGCATATAAAAATTAAAAAGGATCTGATTTGAAAAAAACAAAACACATAAATCACACCTTCAATAGTAAATTATATTTGCATATTTGACATTCTGGGAACTAAAAATGTATTTATGCATGTATATATGACATATACATTTGTACACATGTAAAATAGACTTTTTGCAATTGCTCATATGCCATACTCCCATTTTCGATTGCCATATACACAAGTACAGTGGCATTTATGTTAATGAAAGGCTGTACATTGCACCCAGCCTGCCTTGGCAGAGGAAATATTTCTGCAGTAACCCCGAACAGGCTCAACCTGGCTGCATGCAGACTTCTGTAAAAGGCTTATTTTAAAAAATAAAATAAAGAGAAGAAATATGTCGCTATTCTGGATTTTATCCCCAGCCTTATCATTTTTGCTACATTTATTTGGAAACATAATAATATATTTCTAAATACAAGGGGGCAGATTCACAAAACAATTACGCCTGTCTAACTGGGGTTAGACAGGAGTAATTTCAAATTTCGCGCGGCGTATCACTAGTTTGAATCCTCAAACCATGATACGCCGGCTTCGGGCTTCGATCCGAGAGGCTTACGTCTTCGTAAGCCTTCGGATCTACGCTGCCATCTATTTGCGGCCGCTGGGAGGAGTTCGCGTCGTTTTGGTGCGTTGGGATATGCAAATGTGTTTTTACGGGGATTCACGAACATACGAGCGGGCGTCGCAATCGTTTTCGTCTATTTTTTACTACGTAATGTTAGAGCAGCTTTTTGCTGCTCTAACTTTACGTAGCCCATGTTAAGTATGGCCGTCGTTCCCGCTTCGAATTTATTTAAATTTTTATTTTGTTTACGTAACTCGTCGGGACGTGGATCGGCCGTAAAGTACGCTACATAAACAACGAATGACGTCACGACGTGATTTCGCGCAATGCACAGCGGGAAATTTGCGAACGGAGCATGCGCAGATCGATCGCCGCGGGAACGCGCCTAATTTAAATGTTTCACGCCCCCTACTCGCGCAGATGGATTGCGACGGGAGAAATACACTACGCCGCCGTCGTTTACCGTAGAAAATCTACCTGAATTCCACGTAGAGCAAGGTAAAAAACGGCGGCGTAGTGTATTTCTGATACGCTACGCTAAGCAAAATGTCTGTGAATCTGCCCCAAGGTTTTTTCCTGTGAAATATTTGCTGTTTAGTAATTCCAATGAACATAAATGCTAGTGTATGTTTTCTTTCACATGCTTAGACCTTGAAGTTAGACAGGCAAAGCACCCACCTCTCCAGTGGGCCTGTACAATCCTTGTATTCCTATGGTACCCATTCTTGCTTCATACTCTGTTGCTGTGGAAACTACTGGCAGGGTGGTAAGAGGCAAGGATGCATTCACACGCCAATTCTCTTCTATTACAAAAGAGCTGTGGGATTAGCGGAGGCAGGGAGTTGAAAAGTGCTGCTTTTAAACATCAATCCTGTAAAACCATAAGATAAAACAATTACCTCCACCCATACATTCTCAGAATGGCTGTAATTCTTCAAACAGCAATCCAAAACGATGCTGTCTTATGGATCAATCGATGAATGAACTACAAAAATAAATATTATTTCATATAATAAGACCACATGGAGTTAGAGTTAAAAACTAGAACGTTTTAATCTCGTTGGGTACCAGTTGTCAAAAAAAAAAGTTAAAAACATAGCATACATCTACAATTGACAAAAAAGGTGCAACCTATAAGCCGCGCACCCTGGAGCAAACAATCAATAATGAATAAATAATAAAATATAAATTTAAATGTAATTTTCAATAAAGAGCAGTAGTGTAACCAATGTTCAAAACAGTGAAAAATAAATAATTTCACATCACGATCATTTACATGTTACAAAATTAACAGTTAACAATATAACAAAATGAACAATAATAAAGTTCATAAACCACCACCAATGGGTCTTAAATCATGTGCAAAGTGATGGATGCAATTTCAGTGAAGAAAAAAAATGTGTTGTCTTCCACCGGTTTAGGGAAACATCCTACTCACCAGACTGACACCCATGACATATGTCAATTAGGCAGAGATGTGTATAAAGTTGTGTCCACCAATGCAAGCGGCCCTCGCTGATAATGTAGCCAAACGAAGATGTGGGTCATAAATTAGGGAAAGAAGGGAGAACTCCTCAGAGTGCAACTTGTAGCCAATTTTATTTATATAAAAAGTAGTAACTTACATTTCAGTATCCTTTAAAAAGAGCGTTAAAATGGAGAAGGCACACCAGATCGCGTTCCACCTGCGCTCCAAGTACAAAGGCACGCAATATGCAATCCGACGCGTTTCATCAGCAAAGTCTGACATTATCAGGGGTCATGTGATCGGATCCGTGCAACAATTTATACAGTCATCGTAAATTGGATATTCAATCCACTCCAATCCTTGCAAACAACTCTAAATACAGAGCTGGAAATTAAAATGATTGACTATAACGTTGGTAATCTACGTACTTATAAGCTTATTCTTTTTAAAGGAGAAGAACTTTAAAAATGTAACATTAAAAAATGAAATCCATTTCTTGTGCGCCCTCTAGTGGTGCTCCGCAAGAAATAAACAAAGAGTACAAAAAACAGAGAAAAATCTAATCTGATGGGACCACCATCTTGTGGATAAATGTGGTACTACCCTCAACAAATGAAAATTAGATAAACATACTGAAGAATAGGACATGATTGGAACTCCATAACAATAAAAAAAACCGAAATGCAAGAGTTCAGATCAATGTCTACATTAATACCAGCAGGATTTGATTAATTCATAAATCCGTTTTGTTTCATTTCTAGACACTTTTTTGTCTCATATGATTAGGGTCTGGGCTCCATCTGGTCAGCTGGTGGCCAGGGGAGGAACATGACTAGTTAATGTTATCGGGCACAAGTTCTCCACCTGAGTAATCCTTTTGCTGCGGTTCCCGAAAATTACATTGCCCGGCAGATTGGTATAGAAGTGGACGTCGGGACAATTATTAAATTGTTGGAACTGCTGAATATAGATAAGAATTTGTGCCTTATAACATTAACTAGTCATGTTCCTTCAAATGGAGCCCAGAGCCAACCCTAGGTAAGAGACTCTAGGCTATGGGCCCCAGATTTGAAGCTATAGCCCCAGTAGCCACCCCCTAGCCACTTTACTGGGTGGAATCACAGGAAATTAACTTTTCTATTTTAAACTGCTTGCCAGTACTCAAAGAGCCAAAGGTTTGACCCGTTTTCTTGACTATGTTGGTTGCCCTACAGGCTTTACACCTTTACAGTGATAAAAGCCTGTGATATCAAGAAAGGTGCAATTCCTTTAGGAGGGTTGTAAATGTTTGGTGAAATTCTGTTTCTAGGTTGTTTGGGAAGGAAACTGGATAAGGTATTATCTCTTAAAAGGTTGGGCCAATGTCTTCTAATAACATGCTCTAAAGACTTATAGTCCCCATTGTCAAAAACGCTATATTGGTCTTATTGTCATGGGACCTTTTTGGCTTATCCTTCAATATACCTCATCGGCCCATATTCAATACTTGTGTCTAAATGGATGCCAAAGCATCCTCTTGATAGCCCTTTTCTTCACCACCAACCCCAATTGTTAGACCTAATCCTCTGTGTTGGCGAAATAACGCCGAATGCGTGTGAGTTGTCCCTTGGAGATATCCTGTCAGGGTCCCAGCGCTCACAGCGCTCAATCTGTGCACAGGCATGTCAGAATCGCGTCACAGCGCGTGCCGGCGCATCTGGGGCGCACGTGGGACCAATCGGAGCCTTACAGCCCTACTTAAACCAGCCCCTGTCTTTGCACATGTTGCTGGTTTATTGTCAGCTCTGTGTAAAGTTTTGACACTTTGATTTGTGCCCTTTGACCTGGATTTGCTTCCCGACTCAGCTCTCGCCTGGAAACCTGACCTCGGCTTGTTTTGTGGACTTTGCTGCCTTCCTTAATCCTCTGACCTCGGACCGTGACCTGGATTTGCCTCTGTCTCCTGCCCCTGAACTTTGGCTTGCACCTCTGGACTTGTCTTAGCCTTGCCCTGAACCCAGACTTTAACCTGTACCCCTGATCTGCTGCCGTCAGTCTGCTAGCTTCTGAGCTGTGTACTGGGACTGTATCACTCTCACCTGCCTTGGTGACCATCCAGCTCCTGCATCCCTTCTCAGCCGCTAATCTTCAGCAACCTACACCCAACCTACTACTCCGCTGGTACCGGTACCTCCTTGTGCCTCTGCCTCCTGTCTCAAACTCCAGGGGGCAGGTGCGCTTGGTTGTAAAGGTGAGCCGTCCTCAGCATCTCGGCCTTGGTAAGTACTTGTGTTTCTGATATATCCCCCCAACCAGTTGGGGTGGTGGCAACTGGCCGTTGGTATATAACCATTTCCATCGGTCTCCTCTAAAAAATGTTTTTGTAGTAATACGAGCACTGGACTTGGTAAGTACCAGATCCAGAAGATTAATATGATACAAGTGCCATGTTCCAGTAAATCTAAGCCCATATGGTTTCTTATTAATTTGGTTAAGGAAATCAGATAATTTCTCCATACCACCATTCCAGAGAATGACGATGTCATCAATGTACCGTTTGTACAAAGTCACCTCTGGAATGTTCCCAAGGTATATGACCTGTTCCTCCCACTGGCTTAACAGAAGGTTGGCTACACTAGGGGCATACTTGGCCCCCGTGGCTACACCTTTGATTTGGTTATAATATGAGCCCTCGTGCCAAAAATAATTGTTGGTCAAATCCAAATCCAGTAAAGATGTGATAAAACTTTTCTGTCCGGTCTTTAGATTGGTGTGAGTGTCCAAAGCTTTCTTTGTAGTTGTAATGACATTGACATGTTTGAGGCTTGTATACAAAGATTCCACATCAATGGTGACAAGTATCGTGTCATCCATGATGGAAATGTCCTGCAACAAGTTAATCAAATGTTTAGGGCCCTTTCACACTGGTGCGTTTTTGCCGCGTTTTCGCCGCGTTTTTGCGGTAAAAATAGCGCTATTAAAACGCCCCTCATGCCCCCCTCCATTGAAATGAATTAAAAACGCAGTAAAATCGCAGCAAAATCTCTGTGTTTTTTCCGCGATTGAAATCGCCGCAAAACACCACGATTTTACCGCGCTTTACCGCATTTTTATAACGTTTTTACCGCGTTTTTTTAATTCATTTCAATGGAGAGGGGCATGGGGAGTGTTTTATGAGCGTTTTAATAGCGCTATTTTTACCGCGAAAACACGGCAAAAACGCGGCAAAAACGCACCAGTGTGAAAGGGCCCTTACTTTCATGAGATAGATAAGAAGGGCAAGCTTGAACTATGGGCTGCAAGAAATAGTCTATGTATTCTCCCACCCTGGAGAATATGGAATCAATACCACTCAAGATGGGCCTCCCAGGTTGGCATAGACTATCCTTATGTATTTTAGGAAGCTTATAAATAACCGGTAATCTCGGTGGCTCTGGAACCAGATACCTTGCTTCCTTTTTAGTTACAATGCCCTTGGTTTGGGCCAGATTTGTGAGATGAGATTTTATCATATTGCCAGGGTTAACCCCCTAGTGTCTTATACGTATTGTTTCCGACCAATCTATTAAAATCCTTAGCATAATCTTATCGCTAAAAATACAATCCCCGCCCCTTTATTAGCAATATGTATGACTATATTTTCTTGTTTTCTAATGCTTCCAACCCTTTTTATATATCCCCTTACCTTTTGCCTATTTTGGTTCTGATAAATCTAATATCCTGTTCCACCATGGACTTAAAAACCTCTAAAAACTTATTGGAGGATTTTTTGGGGTTGAAATATGTGTGATTTTCTTTCACTTTCATTTTCAAAGATAATGGTAATCAGGACACATGTCTAAAACTAAAAAACGTTAAAAAGGAAAAAAATAGAAGGAGAGACTGCAAGAAATGATATGGTTGGTGTGTACAGAGAGTGGGAGCAGGCAACTATGCACTAATTCAGAAGTGTAGATGAGACGCCGCTAAGACTGACCCACGCTCTACGAATGGATGTAATTGTGTGTGGCCTCAAGCAACACTGCTCCGGCCACCAAAACAACTAAAAAGCTTTGCCTTTAGTTGTACTTTAAAAAGAAGGAAGAAACTAAAACTAGGGACTGCAAGAAATGATAGGGCTTTGTACTTTGCGAAGTTCACGTGGAGAGAAAAACAAAAAAATGATGACATGTTCTCTAGTATACTCAGCACTATAGCAAATTATTGGCACATACTGTAAGTTCATATACGAAAGAATGAAGTTATAAAATAATTTGGTTCCTTTCTTATTTCTCCTGGTGAGGTGCAAATCTCCTCGCAAAAGCCTTTTGTGTGCACCCTCTTGTGTGCTACTAGAATAGTGCAGGCAAATGCATGTTTGGCTTATATCTAGTGCATGAATCTGAATCTAGGTCAGGGTTTACTGCAGGTCAAGCTGGATGACCCACAGAGGCAGGTCTCTGGTGCCTCCCCTGGTTCTGGAAGTTTGAAAAAACTTCTAGAAGTTAGAGGGCTGAGACCAGGCGGATTGATCTGCATACTTAGGGGAACATGGCCAATTCTCAGGCAGAAAGCCTGATAGGGTGGTTGAGTCAGCCCGTAAATATGGATGAGTCATGCTAGCAAGGGAGTTGGGTGGAAGATGGAGTGCTGAGGAGACTGTTGGTGGCCTAGAAGGACCCCCTAGTGTCGGGGGAGGCGACACACACTCTGTCTGCCTCCAGCCTGAGCTCGGGCTGGCTTGGGAAGATCCTAAACAGTGTGGTTTGAAAGGAATCTTGCTTAAGAAGCAGCAGGAAGCAAGGGGGACAGTGTGAGCACATCAGTAGAGTAGAGACTGCCACATGTAGCAAGTCTTTCAGGACAGCATTGTGCTTAACCTTTCCTATCCTTTTCAGCCTGGTGGGCTAGTGGAAAAGCAGCCCACCTGGCTGGTGGATAGGCAGCCAGGTGGGATGATAGTCATGCAGGCAGTAGAGCTGGGATCAGTGTCTACGGTTAAGTTGGAGATATTCCTGTATGCAGCTTACAGCACAGTGTGCTACTTTCTAATGGGACTGAGAGTTCCTAGTCCTTAAGGGGTGTTTGCATTTTATCTTTAGAGACAGTCAGTGTCCGAGAGGGAGGACAAGTTCAATATCTTGGGAAAAATAGGGAAAAAGTTGTCCCAGGTTATTGTTTCAGTCAAATTGGGCATCCCATATATCCCTTCACCCTATCCAAGTTATGTCCCTTAATAAAACATCAAAACAAAGCCAAGTCAATGACTTGTGTTTGGATGCAAGCAGAAAATGCGTGTTGCCTGGTTGTGTAGGAGTAGGGCAACCAGTTACTAGCAGCCTTTGCAGGGGTAGTGCTACATAAGGAAAGTACCAACAATCTTATCAGCCTGGCTTGTTTTATGTATTGTATAGGTACATATTTTTTGTGTAAATATTTTCAATCTGTTTCCTGCTTAGGGCTCTTTCACACGGAGCGGTCCATTTTTTGGTCCGCTCCGTGTGTCCGTCGGCTCAGCGGGGGGCCCCTGCTGAGCTGTCGGGTGGACAGGGCGGTCCCTGCACACTATGGGGAATCGGATGGAAACATACCGTCTGTCCGTTTGCATCCGATCCGTTCCATTCTTCCGTCCGTAAAAACGGATGCGGATCTTGCGGACGTTAGCGGATGCATCATCCGCTAACGGATCCGCTCCCATAGGGAAGCATTGAGGTCCGTTAACGGACGTCCAAAAAACGGACGAACGGAACGGACGTGTGAAAGAGCCCTTAGTAAAGCTGCACAACGATTGGTTAAGACCCATATACTGTATACTGTGGCAGTGCTTTAACGCACACACATTAACATGGATCTATTTATACATTGTATTAAATAATTTTGTGTGGCTAGCAACACATCCAACGTTTTCAAATCTGTGGTGTTGTGGTGCACTATAGCGCTGGAGTATTTCACCTTACGGCATAGGTCTTTTATAGTGTCATTCAGAATGAATGAATTGTATCACAATGCACATATACTTATTTGTTAACATTACCACACATATGCCCATAGTGTTCCCTTCTCTCATCTGACAGTCTGCCCATGTTCAGAATGAATAATAAGTGCAATTTGATCATCAGATCTAATACGCACTCCTGGCTCTCTTCTTTAAAATGACGGTTAAAATATCAATCCTCAGATCCAGATTGCAGCTCTGCTTGGTGTAGGTAGACAGGCAGGTCATTATAGTCTATAGAATCTGATCTGTGACTGTACCCAAGCTGCCATGGTAACCAGAACCAGAATCTGGAGTCTTATTTTCTAACTTTTATTTTGATGAGGAGGTGGGGGCAGCATATCGAGTGCCCATTTACACATTTGCAATGCTTGCATTTTAACACACTTTTTCGCCTTTTTTGGACATGTTAATGTGTGTTGCATTAAGTCAGCTCATTCTTTTTCATTGAGCTGTCAGCACACTTCAGTATACAAAAATGCACCAGAACTATATTTGCAATGCAGCGCATAACAATGCAGAGTTTTTACATCTGCCCTTTGTGGTGCGGTGAAGTGTAGGCATGTAAATTTAATTGAAGGGCCCTTTATTACCTCCAGTCTATCAGCCTTCAAATTCTCTGGGTTCAGGTGTTAATCTTCCCTGCACAGAGCCCTTAAAGTGATTGTAAACGTTGTATTTTGCTTTATTATTTTTTTAACAACAAACTTGTCATACTTACTGTACCTGCTCTGAGCAGCCCTGATTCTCCTCTTCTCTTGCCCCACTGTCGCTTCTAGCTCCTCCTGCCTTCAGCATGCCCCTAGAGCAAGCCACAAAGTATAGTATAGAGTGCATCTATAGCAAAGTAAAAAAAACTTTTGTCATTAGAATTACTTTCTTCTCCTACCCAGAACTACATGTCCCATGAGGCATTGCTCCTCACAAATTCACAAGTTCTCAGGCACTTACTGACATGGATGGATGGTGTATTGAGCTGTACTGTGTACACTGACATAGATGGATACTGTCCTGAGCTGTATGTGTGCTGCACTATATATACTGACATGTATGGACAGTGTACTGAGCTGTGTGTGCTGTACTATATAATCTTATATGTAAACAAATAATGCATTCTGTATGCAGACCAACTAATTGGTTGACCAACTAACCAATTATGAAAATACAGGCATCCTTATGGCATGACTGTATTGTCAACAACCGTCAGTGAGTGGGGAGCACAGGAGGGGACTCTCTGGCACTTTGAAATGCACTTATCACTTACGGTATATATGTATTTACAGTAAAACCTTGGATTGCAAGTAACTTGGTCTGCGAGTGTTTTACAAGACAAGTTAATTTTTTTTTTTATAAATTTTAACTTGATAAACTACTCAAAAGTCACTCCAACTTTAGAAAAGGTTACTGTACTACTTCAAGGCAACTTCTATCTGATTTGTGCCCAAGACGCGTATGCTCAAAAAAGCTTAACAGAGCTCAAAGAAGCTTAACTTGTGCCCAAGATGCGTATGCTCAAAAAAGCTTAACAGCGCTCAAGCTTGAAGACGCTCAATAAAAACATGCACAGAAAAACACAAGCTTCTTCAAGTTGAAATAAAAGCTCAGATGCCTATAAAAGCAGATTTTTTTTGAGTTGCAGTGTGCATGAGCCGAAGTCGAATCCTCATCTTAATTGCTGTGATTTGGAGCCGACATTATAGGAAGATTACCCAGGCATTCCCTAAAGTTGCCTTGAAGTCACATTGCTATAGGGCCAGATTCAGGTAGATGGGCGCTTCTTTACTTTGGAGTAACGTTTCTCATTTACATTACTCCGCCGTAACTTTAGGAGCAAGTACTGTTATTCACAAAGCACTTGCTCCTAAAGTTGCGGCGGCGTAACGAAAATGAGCCGGCGGAATTCAAATTGGGCGGGTAGGGGGCGTGTATTATGTTAACTATCCCGATCCCGCGGCGAACGTACTGCGCATGCGTCGACTGTCAGTGCGCATGCTCCAAATTCTGTCAGGGAACGTCAATGATGTCAATCCCCATTCACGGACGTTTTACGCAAACGACGTGAAAATTTGTAAACTCGACGCGATGACGACGGCCATACTTAACATAGGATACTCCACTAGGGGGCTGGTTTTTCTTTAAGCCGCGTATCGCTTACGGAAACGTCGGAACGTCACTGCGTCGGGCCCGAATACGATCGTGAATTTCCGATTCCCGCTGATTAACATATTCTCGGCGTTAATCAGCGGGAACGCCCCGAGAGCCATTTTTAAAATTGAAGTTCCGATACGACGGCGAATTACAATTACGCCGCTCGTATAGGAACTCCAACCTGGCGTTTCTTGTTTTCTGGTTACAGAAAACAAAAACGCCGGCTCAAAGTGACAGTTAGGCTGGAGTATCACTGATACTCCAGCCTAACTCTACCTGAATCTGGCCCTTAGGGCCAGATTCAGGTAGAGTTAGGCTGGCGGATCAATGGATCCGCCAGCCTAACTGTCACTTTAAGCCGGCGTTTTTGTTTTCTGTAACCAGAAAACAAGAAACGCCGGGTTGGAGTTCCGATGCGATCGGCGCAATTGAATTTCGCCATTGCATCGTTACTTCAACTTAAAAATGGCGCCGGGGGCGTTCCCGCTGATTAACGCTGAAAAAATATGTTAATCAGCGGGAGTCGGAAATTCACGATCCTTTTCGGGCGCGACGCAGTGACTTTACGACGTTTCCGGAAGCGATACGCGACGTAAAGATAAAGCAGCCCCCTAGTGGAGTATCCTATGTTAAGTATAGGCGTCGTCATCGCGTCGGAAAAAAAAATAATCGCGTCGCTTGCGTAAAACGTTCATGAATGGGGATGTGACGTCATTGACGTTCACTGACAGAATTTGGAGCATGCGCACTGGGATGCATTGACACTCGACGCATGCGCAGTACGTTCGCCGCGGGATCGCGCATAGTTTAAATATTACACGCCCCGTACCCGCCCAATTTGAATTCCGCCGGCTCATTTGCGATGCGCTGCCGCAACTTTAGGAGCAAGTGCTTCATGAATAACAGCACTTGCTCCTAAAATTTCGGCAGAGTAACGTAAATGAGAAGCATTACTCCAGAGCAAAGATGCTCTCATCTACCTGAATCTGGCCCATAGTCTTGGGAATAAATGGTTGTAGAACTAATCATCTAAGTTTCCATTATTTCTTATAGGAAAATTTGCTTTGATATACAAGTGCCTTGGATTATAAGCACCTTTCTCGAACAAATTATGCTCTCAATCCAAGGTTTTACTGTATATGGACTTTATGAGTTATGATTGACACTAGTACACTTTGTATAATAATGTATGCATTTTAGTATATTTATGAACACGCAAGAAATTTGTGTATGTACAATATCTAGGAGCAGAGCTACTGTATATATTTTTTTTTAATTGGTTTCATAAGCTTATTTAACCCTATATTATAGCAGCAGCTCCACAGTTAACATTATTTAGTTTAGTTACCACTGTTTAATCAGATAACCATAGTGCAGGTATTTTAATAAAATTCAACATCATAGTTCTCCAAGATGTTTGGAACAACCTACCTGCCGAGTCCTTCAAAAAACTGTGTGCAAGTGTACCTAGAGGAATTTATGCTGTTTTGAATGCAAGAGTGATCACACCAAATATTGATTTGATATTGATATGTCTTCTGTTCATTTATTTTCCTATTTTGTTAACCTCTTAAGGACCGCCTACTGTACATTTACGTCAGCAGAATGGCACGGCTGGGCACATCAACGTATATATACGTTGGTTCTAGTACCCAGCCGTGGGTCACGAGCGCATGCCCGCGGCACGCTCCCGTGACCCGGTCCGACGCTCCGGGACCGGGACCGTGGGACTCGCGGACCCGATCGCCGCTGGAGTGCAGCAATCGGTTCTCGGAGCTGAAGAACCGGGAGAGCCGTGTGTAAACACGGCTTCCCTGTGCTTCACTGTGGCCGCAGCATCGATCACGTCATCCCTGTTATAGGGGGACGTGATCG
Organism: Rana kukunoris; assembly: GCA_029574335.1. Taxonomy (NCBI): domain Eukaryota; kingdom Metazoa; phylum Chordata; class Amphibia; order Anura; family Ranidae; genus Rana; species Rana kukunoris. Next base: position 253,925,069 of record CM056049.1, read on the forward strand.
ATGACATCACACCTACAGCCACACCCCCCTACATTTGTAAACACACGCAGGGAACGCACAAATACTACAGCGCCCCCTTGTGGTTAACTCCCAAACTGCAACTGTCATTTTCACAGTAAACAATGCAATTTAAATGCATTTTTTGCTGTGAAAATGACAATTGTTCCAAAAATGTGTCAAAATTGTCCGAAGTGTCCGCCATAATGTCGCAGTCACAAAAAAAATCACTGATCGCCGCTATTAGTAGTAAAAAAAAAAAATGAATAAAAATGCAATAAAACTATCCCTTATTTTGTAAATGCTATAAATTTAGCGAAAACCAACCGATAAACGCTTTTTGCGATTTTTTTTTTTACCAAAAATAGGTAGAAGACGTATCGGCCTAAACTGAGGAAAAAAATATATATATATATTTTGGGGGATATTTATTATAGCAAAAAGTAAAAAATATTGCATTTTTTTCAAAATTGTCTCTCTAATTTTGTTTATAGCGCAAAAAATAAAAACCGCAGAGGTGATCAAATACCACCAAAAGAAAGCTCTATTTGTGGAGAAAAAAGGACGCCAATTTTGTTTGGGAGCCACGTCGCACGACCGCGCAATTGTCAGTTAAAACTACGCAGTGCCGAATCGCAAAAAGGGGCAAGGTCCTTTAGCAGCATTTTGGTCCGGGTCTTAAGTGGTTAATAGATAAAAATAAACTATTAACACTTCTATTTCTGAAAGCATTCTTCATTTACAGCATTGTTTTCACACCTGCCTTACACTTTTGCACAGTATATGTGCAATGTATATAATTAACCACTTCAATACCGGGCTTTTATACCACCTCCATACCGGGCCTATTCTGACACTTCTCTCCTACATGTAATAATCATCATTCTTTTGCTAGAAAATTACACAGTACCCCCAAACATTATATATGTTTTTTAGCAGACACCCTAGGGAATAAAACGACGGTCATTGCAACGTTTTATCTCGCACGGTATTTACGCAATCATTTTTCAAACGCCTTTTTTTTGTAAAAAAAATTGTTTCATGAATTAAAAAAATAACAAAACAGTAAAGTTAGCCCAATTTTTTTGTATTATGTGAAAGATTATGTTACACCGAGTAAATAGATACCCAACATGTCACGCTTTAATTATGCGCACACTCATGGAATGGCGCCAAACTTCGGTACTTAAAAATCTCCATAGGCAACGCTTTATTTATTTTTTACAGGTTACCAGTTTAGATTTACAGAGGAGATCTAGTGCTAGATTCGTTGCTGGCACTCTAACGCACGCGGCGATACCTCACTTATGTGGTTTAAACGGCGTTTACATATGTCGGCGGGACTTACGTGTGCATTCGGTTCTGCATGCGAGCTATCGGGGACAGGGGCGTTTTAATTTTTTTTTTATCTTTTATTTATTTTTTTGACTTATTTTTTATTTATTTTTACACTTTTTCAAAAAAAAAATTTCCACTTTTATTCCTATTACAAGGAATGTAAACATCCCTTGTAATAGGAAATGTAATAGGTCCTCTTTAAGTAGAGATGCGGGGTCAATAAGACCTCACATCTCTCCTCCAGGCTGGAAACCATGAGATTGGTGAAAAAAAATTCACCGATCTCATGAATGGTTGCTTACAGCCGCAATCGCGGCTTTGTTTACTTACGGGGACCCGGGCGTGACGTCATCACATCGCGCCTGCGTCCTCCGACGGTCACAGAGATGACTGGTGACCATCTGGTCACCAGTCATCTCTATGCTTCCTGCCGACGCCGGACGATTCGTTCTCTGGGCCCCTGAAGCCACGGGAGAGCCCGGAGAAGCACCGGATGGCGGTGGGAGGGGGGGAATGGGGATGTCCCCTCCCACGGCCTGTAAAAACGATCAAGCAGTGGAACCGCCACTATGATCGTTCTTATGTCGTGCAGAATTGCCGGCTGAAGAAGAGGATATCTGGATGATGCCTCTGGCTGCAGGCATCATTCAGATATCCACCCTCAAAGCCCAGGCCATCAATTGACGGCCACTTAGAATGGGAGATCCCATCTCTGGCCGTCAATTGTCAAAAAATAAATAAAAAATGTTTTAATAATTGTTGTGTACCAATAATTCACCTCTGATGAAGTGTGTCCCATGTGTGGATGACTGCTGCGTTACTTACAACTGGCTTCATTTACTCCTGGCTGTATGGTAAGTGTTGAAGTTCCAGCACTGAGACTTACTATTCCAGCTCTCATACAGCACATACAATGAAGGCTATTTGGGTCACTAAGTCCCGCTTCACACATGTGCGCTGTGCAACATCGCAAGTGATTCGCACAGCACTGCAGTGCAAATCACATGGAAAAAAAGGGGGGTAAATTCTGCGCTAATAGTGCTGATAAATGATATTAACCACTTAACCCCCGGACCATATTGCTGCCCAATGACCAGAGCACTTTTTGTGATTCGGCAGTGCGTTGCTTTAACGGACAATTGTGCGGTCGTGCGACGTTGCTCCCAAACAAAATTGGCGCACTTTTTTTCCCACAAATAGAGCTTTCTTTTGGTGGTATTTGATCATCTCTGCGGTTTTTATTTTTTGCGCTATAAACAAAAATAGAGCGACAATTTTGAAAAAATTTCAATATTTTTTACATTTTGCCGTAATAAATATCCCCAAAAAATATATAAAAAAAATTTTTTTCCCCTCAGTTTAGGCCGATACGTATTCTTCTACCTATTTTTCGTTCAAAAAATCGCAATTAGCGTTTATTGATTAGTTTGCGCAAAAGTTATAGCGTTTACAAAATAGGGGGTAGTTTTATGGCATTTTTAATTTACCATGTTTGTGGTTAGCTCAGATTTTGAGGGTTACGTATGCAGGGTATAATATCCCTTTTGACGTTGGTTCCAGTTTAATTTATGGGAGCCAATTGGGCCTGCATGGATGCTCTCATCCAATGTTTTGGGTGATCACAGGGACCCAAATGTGGTCTACATTTAAGGGTTCCTTTTCCTGTCTTGCTGGCTGCCATCAGCGAGTCGAGGTTCCTTCCCTTATAATGTGGGTTGTATGCGACTGTCAATAGCCCATAACCTTCTTTTATTTTATAATCAATTATTATATTTTTTATTACATTATTTTTTCAACCAAATGTTTTAAAACAATATGAATTTTATTTAACTGAGAACGTACTTGCACAATACCAGTTAACGTGTTGCAAACAGAGCCCCTAGTGATGAAGATGTTTGATTCGTTTCATGCATCATGGGGTTAATTTGCAACACTGTGCGCGTCTCATTTTATAGCAGTGACGATGATATATTGTTCACCGACTAACGGTTTACTCTGTCATCTTTACTATTACTTTAGGTCAAATACCATGTCCCTTTAGAAGTTTTGTGCATACAATCTTTTCAATCTGGCCTTATTTAATGTCAATATGGCCATTTTGTCATTGAGTCACAACGAGTAAGGGCAAATATCCCATCTCCAATATGGTGGATGAGGATCGTGAACTCCCGGATGTCAGAACTGGGCGGTCCGATTGGCCATGCAAATGTACAATTAGCGGCGAGTCAGCGCGCCGCTCGTGCCCTTTGAAGACGTCATCTGTGACGAAACGGCGTAGGGAAAGCGGCGTGCTGACGTCACCGCTATCGACTATCCGGAAGGACGAGCGAGTGTTTTAGCCGGCCGGCTATAATATTTTAAAACGCTAATCTTGTACACCTACCATGTGAGTGTATTTTTATTATTATTAAACATAGAATTTATCTACGGTACTACTCTATTTTGGCCTTCTCATTTTTTCTACACTCCGGGATCTGACATGCACCGATGTATGGTTTACCTACATATGGAGTTGAATAGCAGATGACCAGTAGAAGCAAGCCTACCATAGAAGCATAGAGCTACATGCGATAGTGATCTTAGCAATAAGATCATTGGGAGTCGGTAAGCAGGCAATTTTACTAGAGGTGGAGGTGCCTTTTGTTTGATCTTACTCTACGAACTCTTTTCAAACACACTTCGGGTGCAAGTTTGACACACATGGACTTTATGATTATTATTATTTTTATCTAAATGTGATCTTTAGATCTGTCACGATATCCACTTTTCACTTATTTTTTCACATTAAGAGGAATGGTCACAATTGATATTGGATTTATGATACATATGTCAGTGCAGCGCAGCATTTTTTTGATTTTATAGGTAATTTATGTGTATCGCACATTGTTTATGCAGCAGCAGCAACCAATCACTTTATTGTTTTGTTTATTTTGTTAAAGACCAGCGCAGTAATTTTTTCCACAGATTTTTATTAATATTTTTTTTTTACCAGTAATGGCGGCGATCAGCGTTTTTTGGCGGTACTGCGATATTATGGCGGACACTTCGGACACTTTTGACACATTTTCGGGACCATTGGCATTTTTATAGCGATCGGTGCTATAAAAATACGAAATACGTGATTAGGGGGCGTGAAGCATTTAAATTAGGCGCGTCCCGCGGCGATCGAACTGCGCATGCTCCGTTCAGAAATTTCCTAACGCGAGATAGACCGGAGTAAGGGCTCTGTGAATCAGGCCCTTTGTGTTTACACACATAGCTTCCGGTCCTCGCTCTGTACCGAGTGATTGCGCGTGCCCACCGGGCACGCGCGCGGCACTCGGGGGCGAGCTAGGGCGCACATCGCGGGCCGCCGGTGCCGCGCACATGCCCCCTAGTGGCCTTTAAAGAGCCGACGTAGAGCTACGGGCTCTTGCCCAGGCGTGCCGACCTGCCGCAGTAAAATTACGGCGGGAGGTCGGCAAGCAGTTAATGATTTTAAAGTGAGATAAAAGCTTGCAACATAAAAACATGTGATAGTCATGTGATAACAGTAAAAAAGGATAATTATAGTTGAGCTAACAAATTATGTAAGTGAAAATATTGAAAATGGCAATGACAGATCTCTATGTCAACACTGGAATGCGGATTGGCCCTTCTAATCCCAAAGTCATTGTTCTGGGATACAAAGCATCAGTTTATGTATAGATCTGTATATGAGGTGATATTATGCCCATGCTAACCCCAGAGGAGGAGCTCCCGAGGCGTTCTGATGTGTGGATGTTCCGGATCACCTTATAACCATTGCAGAGGTTTATATCTGCAGAAGCGCTCACAACCTTGACACCCGAGGTCCTACTCATCTGGTAAGGATCCCCCCTTATTATTCTGTGTGACACCGGAGGAAGATACAGTGTGGTGGTAGTGTATATCAGTCTAATTTTTCTGTCTTTTTCTGCACTCCTATCTGCTATATGTGCGGAATTTAGATTATTCATTTCCTGAATCAGAAACCTTTTGGATTTCACTCACCTGTGTACACCTGTTTATATATAAGAAAAATCTTTTTTCCCGGCCAGTCCTCCCATCAGCACATCATGAGTTAATCCCCTCCTCCGGTCCACCAGTACCACCTTCTTCTAGCTAATAAGTAGGGGGCCCCTCCTCCCCAGTCCTTGTTCCTTTTTTTTGGTCGGACGATCAGACCACCTAAGGCCCCATACACACGAGCGGACAGATTTGTTCAAATCTGTCTGTCCGACAGATTTGAACAAATCTGTCTGCTGGGATTTTGGTCTGCTCTCGTGTACACACGAGCAAACCAAAATCCCCGCCAGCAAAGAGCGCGCTGACGTGTCGGTGACGTGGCGGTGACGTTGACGCCGCCACGTCACCGCACCAGGAAGTAAAACACTTCCTCGCATGCGCCGAATCCAATCGGCGGCGGTGCGGCGGCGGAGCGGGACGACATGTCTGCTGGTAAGTGTACTAACCAGCAGACATGTCGGGCGGACAGATTCCCACCGGATAGATTTCAAAGCATGCTTTGAAATCTGTCGGGTGGACAAATCTGTCCGCTAGCCCATACACACGATCGGAAATGTCTGCTGAAACGGTCCATCGGACCGTTCTCAGCGGACAAATTCGATCGTGTGTACGAGGCCTTAGACTCTTCCAGACAAACAAACTACGAATGAAGAGGAAGAAAAAAAAAACCCTGCCGAACCATCCCCACCCAGGTTCAGCCTCTCCTCGGGTTGGAAGGTCCAGAACTAATAAAGGTATGCCCCTTTATGACACTGGACACTCAGGTGCATGAGCTGCGGGCGTTTTAGCTTGTAGGAAGCTTACTGTGTTAACAGGGGCTGTGGTGTGTCTCCTGTCCATCTGCTAGGACATGCTGTGGCTCCTTCTCCTTACTCAGATCTGAGCTCCGTAGGAGCGCGCCGCCCCTTCTTCCTCCACTTTCTGTTAGTCGGGTCACACGGGTGGCGGGGCCGGGGGCGCACCATGGGCGGGCCCAAATCGGCTATAAAGACTCTCCAGGGCAGGAGGCTCAGTGCGGTCTGCCACTGTCTGGGAGAGGAAGCTCTAGGTAAGCCTCCAGCTGAGGAGGAGTGTGTGAAAAATTGTGTCAGCGCTGCACTATTCTTAAAGGTACCTTTTTACATACATACAGTGGATATTATTTTGGGGTGCATAGAAAAAAAAAATATATATATATATATATATATATATAAATAAATAAAATATATAGATAAATAATGATAAACAAAATTAGGTACACGCTTTTTTTCTTAGTACGCTGGTATCAATTGCTTCACGCCTGATGTGCGTATCCTGCTTTCTTACACAGCATGAGCTTACTACAGCCTCAGGATGCACCAAGGTCACCGGACAGGTAGGAGGGGTCAACGGGGGCCACAATGTAAAAGAGTGCAATACCAAGAGCTAAAGGTAGTGTTTCTTGGTTGTCTTTTTAGGAGCAGAAGCCCTAAGATAAGACATGAACGGACAAAAAAGTCCCGCCACCGCTCAAAATCTCCGCAAGCGCCTGGCTCTCGGGCAACGCATAAGTCCCATTCTAGTCCAGCACGCAAATCCAGTCACTCTGCGACTGTAGCAGAGCAAAATGTATCAAGACCCCGCCCAGACGATGGTCTTTGTTGGGCATGTTCGGCACCATCCGAACCTGGCAAACTTCTATGCACCGGCTGCATTAAGGACGTGGCTACTGACAGGGAAGCAGAGGCGAGAAGAATTAGAGACTATATTCAAGAAGCAGTGGCAGAGGGTATTCAGTCAGCCTCAGCCACCAAATCACCTAGATCAAGATCCAAAGTTAGTAGCGCCAATCAGCCAGTGCGCGACGAATCACCTGCCCGGGAGGTGATTGAATCATATTGAATCATTTGTCACAGCCGTAAGGGAGGCTATTGACTGGGATCAAGATGTTCAGCCACCTGAAAAAATTAAAAGATTTTTTCCTAGCCGGAAGAGACAAGGGGTTACTTTCCCCCTCTTGCCAGAGATCCGAGAATGGTTTGAGGAAGAATGGGAAAAGCCGGAAAAGAGGGCAAACATACAGAATCGTTTCTCAAAGTTGTACCCTTTTAAAACCCCAGAAGCAGACCTTTGGGACTCCCCGTTGGGCATAGATGCGGCCTTACAGCGCCTGGCCCCACAGGTCGCGTTGCCATTGCAAGTGTCAGGGCATTAGAGCTGCCCGTTCGCGTCCGTTTACCGCGGGCGCGCGCATGCGCGGCTCGGGCGCGCGCGTGCATGTATTAGGCGCGCGCGTGCGCGGTATAGGCGCGCGGCGCGGGCGCGCACGGACACGCTCTCCATCCGGCCAATCAGTGGCTTAGGCGGGCTATTTAAGCCAGCCTCTTCCTCCTGTCTGGTTGCTGGCTTGTCACAGCTTCTAAGTGAATCTGATACCTACGACCTTTTGATCTTGATCCTTTGACCTTTGGCTATTGTTACCGGACTGCTGCTGTCTCCTGCTCTTGACCTTTGGCTTGAACTATCGGACTTCCTGATCTCTCCAACCCTCCTGACCACGGCCTGTTTCCCGGATTAATCTTCTGCTTGTTCCCAGCTCCAGCTATCTGGACTTCCGGACTATCTCCGTGTGCTTCCTCAGCTGACCCCAGTGACCTGCTTCCGGATCAGTCTCTGCTCCACGGATCCAGTCTTCATCCACCTGTCGGTACCGGTGTCTCCCGGTGCGTCCGTCCCCCTGTACCCACTCCAGGGGGCGGATCGCGCTAGGTAGCAAAGGGAGCCGCCCTCAGCATCTTGGTCTTGGTGAGTTTATCTTTAACTACCGTGATAGTACAAGCCAGCCAGATGTCCGAGGCCGACAGGGCGCGCTCTCCCTTCGAGACGCTTTGCCTACAAGTCTCAGCACTAACCGACGCAGTACAGAAGTTGCAGGACGGATACGTACAAATGGATGGTCGCCTCCAACAAATGGCTGTCACGCCTGGACCCACGGCCTCTCCCGCGGCTCCAGCTATGGGAGCATCCACCTCCCAGTCTTCTCCAGGACCAGCAGTGGTTGTTTCTCACCCAGAACCTCGCGTCCCAACACCTGAGCGATTCTCTGGCGACCGCAAGAAATTCCGGGCGTTCAAAAATGCCTGCTCACTGTACCTGGCCCTGCAACCTAGAACTTTCTGTTCGGAAGCCGTGAAAGTAGGCTTTGTGATTTCTTTACTCACGGACGAGCCACAGGCTTGGGCACACAGCCTACTGGAACAGAAGAGCCCAATACTGGACACTTTAGACACCTTCTTTAAAAACATGTCTGAACTATATGATGACCCCCTCCGTTCAGCTACGGCCGAAGCTACTCTCCACCAGCTGAATCAAGGAAGGAGACCAGTGGAGGACTTTATTGCGGAATTCCGAAAGTGGTCTGCTGACACAGGGTGGAATGAGGCCACCCTAAAATATCAATTCCGCCAAGGTCTCTCAGAGTCCCTCAAGGACGAACTAGCTAGAATTGATCCACCTGCTACTTTGGAAGCTTTGATTCAATCAGCTACCCAACTTGACAGACGCCTACGTGAGCGACGTTCAGAACGCTGTCAAGCCACTCGTCCCAGCTGGACCCCACCAAGGTTCCCTCCAGCTCCTCCGCCTCTCCCGGTTCCGCCCGCTTTCTCGCTTCAGGATCCTGAGCCCATGCAACTCGGGATGGTCCGGGCTCCCCTCACTTCCTCCGCACTTGTCCTATTAGACCCAGTAAGTCTAGACCATCATCCACCTTCAATTACCACATTACCAACTTACCTCAGACTTATGTTATCCTCTTTCTCTCCCTACAGCTCCCGGAGGGGGCGACCCGGCTACCGGCCATCGTTGACTCTGGGGCCTGCAGCTGCTTCATGGACTCCGCCCTGGCCCAGAAGCTGCAGATCCCTTGTCGTCCTAAGGACCTCCCCTTACAGATCCATCTGGCAGACGGCTCACTTCCCCGCTCAGGACTTGTTACCCACGAAACCCTACCTATTCCTGCCGTCTCAGATACCGGACACCAAGAGTACCTGTGCCTAGACCTTATCCCGTCTCCTTTGGCCCCCATCATCTTGGGGCTTCCATGGCTACAAGTGCACCAACCCAGTATAGACTGGTGCGAAAAGGAGATCAAATTCCCCTCAGTCTATTGTGCCCAACACTGCCTCATACCTACTAAAACCCGCTTGTGCTACCTTGATGACAGCGTCAGAAGACCTCCAACACGTTCCCGCGGTTTACTCAGAATATAGAGACGTGTTTGACAAACAGCAGGCAGACCGCCTTCCTCCGCACCGGTCATACGACTGCCCTATTGACCTGTTGCCTGGTTCTAAGATCCCTTTCGGGAGAATTTTTCCTTTATCAGAGACTGAATTAGTAGCCCTTAAGGCTACATCGACGAAAACTTAGAAAAGAAATTCATTCGTCCTTCCTCTTCCCCAGCCGGGGCAGGAATCTTCTTCGTCGAGAAAAAAGATGGCTCCCTCAGGCCTTGCATCGATTATCGGGAGTTGAATAAAATAACCATCAAGAACCGGTATCCGTTACCCTTGATCCCGGAACTGTTCCAGCGATTCCGTTCAGCCCGGGTCTTCTCCAAACTCGACCTCCGGGGTGCCTACAACCTTATCCGAATCCGGAGACGAGTGGAAGACAGCTTTCAGGTCAAGGTTTGGCCACTTTGAATACCTGGTGATGCCTTTCGGGCTCTGTAATGCCCCTGCCACTTTCCAGCACCTGGTAAATGACATCTTCCGCCAATTCCTGGATGACTTCCTGGTCGTCTATCTAGATAACATCCTCATCTTCTCAGTATCCCTTGAAGTGCACCGGGTCCACGTTAAACAAGTCCTGGCCATCCTCAGGCAACATAAATTATATCTTAAAGCTGAGAAATGCAAATTTGAAAAGACCACCATTCAGTTCTTGGGCTTTATCATCTCGACCAATGGGATATCCATGGATCCGCAGAAAGTCAAGGCAGTCCAGGACTGGCCAGCTCCGACCGACAAAAAGGGGGTGTAGCGGAGTGCAATATTAAACTCCACGATCTCCGCTGGTAACCAGGGTAAATCCACAGTCAGCATTGACAAGTAAGGCAATGTCCCAAATCTCCCTCAGTAACCAGACGACACACAGCTCTGAGAGTCAACTGACTTTTTATTCACAGGCTTCCATATTTATAGAATTCCCCATGCAAGGGGTTTCAAAACAGCCAAATAGATTTAACAGGGGTAATACAGGGAGGACCAGATGGGGAACTTAACAGTTTGGATAATTCTCCCATCAGGCATTGCTGCACAAGGGAAAAGTCGGTTGATAGCTGGGGTCTGGGGTTATGTGTTGTGGGAGTTCGGTTTAAAACTGCCGAACACTGATTGGGCAACATAAAACTAAGTACTGAATGCTAGTGGCTTACGGCTGCCAGCATATGAATTACTATGCCCACATAAGACCCAGCAGAATACATAGCATATAATACAGACAACCTTTTGACATGTAACGTCCAGCGTTCCAGAAGTGGCTAGGTTTGCCACAATGCTCCCCCAGAACCAAGCTGGCATACACAGTCTGATCCCAACGGATCGGCTTGGGGATGTCCGGGGGTGTAATTTCACAGATCACTTTTCAAGTTCAGTTTGTCTAGATAACCCGTCGGCATTACCGTTTTGCTTCCCTGGTCGGTAGTGGATTGTAAAGTCAAACGGCTGCAGCGCCAAACTCCAGCGCAGCAGCCGGGCATTGTCTCCCGCCACACGGTTTAGCCACACCAACGGGTTGTGATCTGTGAGTAGCGAAAAAGGTTGTCCATACAAATACGGCTGCAACTTTTTGAGGGCCCACACCAACGGGTAAGGGCCCCACTATATCTACGGCCACCCTACTGAAGGGTTCTTCAATAATGGGAAGAGGACATAACTTGGCTTTGTGGCGGTCACCTCGCTTGCCTACTCGCTGGCAAATGTCACAGGAGGTGCAGTATTGCCTCACATCCTTGGAGATCCCTGGCCAGAAGAAAGCGTGGGTCAACCTGTATCGGGTACGTGTCATCCCCAGATGCCCAGACAGGGGAATGTCGTGGGCAATCCGAAGCAGTTCTTGCCTATACTTCTGGGGAACCACTAACTGTTTAGTCATTACTGTGGCCGACCCTCCCACTCCTCTTTCAGCAATGCGGTAAAGTAGCCCTTTCTCCCAGGTGTACCGCTCCCCCTCTAGCCCAGCCTGGTCAGCGTGTACCCTGTCCCTGTATACCTGTAGCGTGGGGTCTGACCTCACCTCGGCCTCAAACTTAGTCGGGGTATCCCAGGACATACGTGTCGTGTGGGGGTCATGGTCTCTTACCGGAGCTTCAGAGTGTGTCGGTGGAACCGTGGTGCGAGCCTGTTGCCGTGTGGTCACTGGATGGGCTTCCTGGTATGGGGCCTGGAGTACAAAAGCAGAGGTCATCTGGCCCAAGTCATTTCCCAGCATAACATCTGCTGGTAAATTTTGCATGAGGCCCACTTCTACCGTCCCCCCTCCCACACCCCAATCCAAATGTACTTTGGCAATGGGTAGTCGGTACACTGCTCCCCCTGCCACTCGTACTGCCACTGATCCGCCAGTGTGTGCCGAGTCAGGGACCAAATGGGGTGCTATCAAGGTTAAAGTAGCTCCTGAATCCCGAAGTCCCTGGACTTCTTTCCCCTCCAAGGTCACTGGCTGTCGATGATGCTGCCGGTTATCCGTGGCTCGGACTGTCATCACCTCATGCAAGATTCCCAGGGGTTCTTCTGCTGGAATGCTCAACATCTCTTGAGTGGCCGGCTCCCGTTGATGATAATGGGCAGCAGCCCTTGGTGCCGGGTTTGGTTGGCCTTGGTTCCAGGCGGGTCTGCCCCGGTTTTGGGTGCACTCGCGTGCCATATGTCCCCACTGTTTGCAGGTGTGGCATTGGATGTTGGCACGTCCGTTATATCTGGAGGGTGGTGGTAAAGTCCCTTGGGATTGACGAAAAGGGGAGGCTGTGAGACCGGGGGGTGGTAGAGTACTGAGTGGTCCCGCGGGTCGAGGATAACTCTTGGTTAGGGGCCCATGATGTCTCCTTGCATCAAAATGCTGATCCGCTAATCGAGCCGCTTCGGTTAGGGTGAGAGGTTTCCTGTCTCGCACCCATTCTTGTGCCTCTGGGGACAAACCGTTGAAGAATTGCTCCAACAGCATTAACTGTCTCAATTCCTCCATAGTAGTGGCTTGGCTGGCTTGTATCCACCCTTGGGAAGCTTGGTCCAGCTTGTGTGCCCATTCAGCATGTGAATCCTTCTCTGGTTTGCGCAGGTTTCTAAACTTGCGCCGGTATGCCTCTGGAGTAATGGCGTATCTCTCTAATATCGCTTGCTTCACTTTATCATAATCCTTGCTGTCCTCACTGGGTACAGCGCGATATGCTTCTGCTGCCCGACCTGCCAGCTTGCCTGCTAGCAATGGGACCCATACTGTCCGTTCCAAGTCATGTAAATCACACAGTCTCTCAAAATCCTGTAAATACCCATCAATCTCATCCTTCTCCTCGCAAAACATTTTAAAGGCATGATAGGGAATTTTGGGTTTTACCTGGTTGTAGAGTGACCCAGTAGTGGATTCTGCTCGAGACTGTGTATACTGCGGACTGTGTGCCATCACGTACTCCTGCACATTCGCCATTACCATATGCAGCATGGCATCTGATATAGGCTGTGGCAAAAATTCCAGCCTGGTCCTCATTTCTCTCTGGTAGAGGGTTTCTTCCATGGCTGCTGGTGGTGTAGCACTGCGGGCTCTGTCTCCCTCCATCAGCTCGGCAGTTAGTACAGCTTTGGATTTGTTGCTGGCTACCTTACCCCTGGCTTCTAGCAGTTCCTTTAATGTCTGCCGCTTTAGCCTAGAATAATCCGTCTCCATTTACATCGGTAGTTCACATTGCACGAATTGCGCTTATCGGCTGTAAGGTTGGATCCCGTCGCTTGCCACCAAATGTAGCGGAGTGCAATATTAAACTCCACGATCTCCGCTGGTAACCAGGGTAAATCCACAGTCAGCATTGACAAGTAAGGCAATGTCCCAAATCTCCCTCAGTAACCAGACGACACACAGCTCTGAGAGTCAACTGACTTTTTATTCACAGGCTTCCATATTTATAGAATTCCCCATGCAAGGGGTTTCCAAACAGCCAAATAGATTTAACAGGGGTAATACAGGGAGGACCAGATGGGGAACTTAACAGTTTGGATAATTCTCCCATCAGGCATTGCTGCACAAGGGAAAAGTCGGTTGATAGCTGGGGTCTGGGGTTATGTGTTGTGGGAGTTCGGTTTAAAACTGCCGAACACTGATTGGGCAACATAAAACTAAGTACTGAATGCTAGTGGCTTACGGCTGCCAGCATATGAATTACTATGCCCACATAAGACCCAGCAGAATACATAGCATATAATACAGACAACCTTTTGACATGTAACGTCCAGCGTTCCAGAAGTGGCTAGGTTTGCCACAGGGGGTACAGCGGTTTATTGGCTTTGCCAACTTTTACCGAAGATTCATTGCCGGCTTTTCATCCACTGTGTCCCCTATTACCAAACTAACCCAGCAGGGATGTCGTTTCCACTGGTCCCAGGAAGCACAGGAGGCATTCACAAAGCTCAAGACCTTGTTTTCTTCCGCGCCTGTTCTAAAACACCCAGACCCAACCTTGCCCTTTATCTTAGAGGTGGACGCCTCGGAAATCGCCATCGGAGCAATCCTATCGCAGAGACAGGGACCTAAATCTCTGCTACACCCTGTAGCTTATGCTTCACGGAAACTAAGCTCTCCGGAAAGAAACTATGACGTCGGTGACCGGGAATTACTGGCCATTAAGTTTGCCTTGGAGGAATGGAGGTATCTCCTGGAAGGTGCCCTTCACCCCATTCTGATTTTTACGGACCATAAAAACCTGGAATACTTGCGATCCGCCAAACGTCTGAGACCAAGACAAGCTCGCTGGGCCTTGTTCTTCACCCGTTTTCAGTTCCACATCACTTTCAGACCGGGGTCTAAGAATGGGAAAGCAGACGCCCTTTCCAGAATGTTCACCGAAACACCCGATCCGCTGGAGCCTAGTACCATCCTAACCCCCAAGAACTTTTTATTAATTTCTCCAATTGACCTACTGACCTCTCTTAAAAGGGCCTCCGACCAATGCACCGACGAACTGGCACTCTCTCTGGAGAAACAAGACAGTCTACTGTGGTCACGGGGCAAAGTCTTTTTACCTACAGAAACAAGGCAATTGGTGTTAAGCACATTCCACGATCACAAGCTGGCAGGCCACTTTGGAGCACGGAAGACCGCGGAGTTGATCGGACGCTCTTTCTGGTGGCCAAAATGGAAATTAGACTGTAAGACCTACGTGTCTTCTTGTACCCGCTGCCAGCGTTGTAAGGGTCCGAACACCAAGTCCTGGGGCCTACTCAAACCCCTTCCTGTTCCGGAACGCCCCTGGACAGATGTTTCAATGGATTTCATTGTAGATCTGCCTCCTTCCGAAGGCTTTACTACGATTCTAGTGGTAATTGACCGACTGTCTAAATTAGCACACTTCCTGCCTATGATTGGTACACCCTCCGCGACTGAGACAGCCAAAATTTTTTTTAAGGAAATCATAAGACTCCATGGGGCACCCAAGAGCATCGTGTCAGACAGGGGTGTGCAATTTACTTCTAAGTTCTGGAGGGAGCTCTGCAAGTCGCTTGAAATTAAGATCTGCCTCTCGTCTGCCTACCACCCGCAGTCCAATGGCCAGACAGAGAAGACCAACCAAACGTTGGAGCAATACCTCCGTTGTTTCTGTTCATCATCTCAAGACGACTGGGCATCTTTGCTACCAGCGGCAGAGTTTGCCTACAACAATTCGGTTCACTCATCTACTAACCAGACCTCGTTTTGGGCCAACCTCGGATACCATCCTTCCTTCCTTCCGGACTCCATTCCTGAAATATCGGTCCCAGCTGTCCAGGAACGTATAGTTGCCATGCAACAAAACTTCCAGAAACTCCAGGAGACCATGCACCAAGCCCAAAAGAGTTACAAGAAGTTTTGACAGGGGGAGGAAGGACTGCCCGAACTTCGAAGCTGGCGAAAAGGTCTGGTTATCGACCACAAACCTCAAACTACCAATCCCTTCCCGGAAACGTGGCCCTAGGTTCATCGGCCCATTTAAAATCAAGCGGAAGATCAACCCTGTGGCTTTCGAACTAGAATTACCGGACTCCTACAGGATCCATCCTGTCTTTCACGCATCCCTGCTCAAGCCTTTCATACCAGACACCTTCCCTGGAAGAGAAGAACTCCCACCGCCTCCGGTGGTGATCGAAGGTGAAAAGGAGTTCGAGGTGGAATCCATCCTGAATTGTCGAAAGAGGGGGAGGCAACTTCAGTACTTAATCAAGTGGAAAGGTTATCCTCCTGAGGACAATTCCTGGGAGCCTTCCAGAAATTTACATGCCCCTCGGCTGATCCGAACTTTCCATCGGGACCACCCGGAGTTGATGAACAGTTTGGGCGTCCGGAGCCCGCCCCTTGGGGGGGGGCACTGTCAGGGCATTAGAGCTGCCCGTTCGCGGCCGTTTACCGCGGGCGCGCGCGTGCATGTATTAGGCGCGCGCGTGCGCGGTATAGGCGCGCGGCGCGGGCGCGCGCACGGGCGCGCACGGACACGCTCTCCATCCGGCCAATCAGTGGCTTAGGCGGGCTATTTAAGCCAGCCTCTTCCTCCTGTCTGGTTGCTGGCTTGTCAGTGAATCTGATACCTACGACCTTTTGATCCTGATCCTTTGACCTTTGGCTATTGTTACCGGACTGCTGCTGTCTCCTGCTCTTGACCTTTGGCTTGAACTATCGGACTTCCTGATCTCTCCAACCCTCCTGACCACGGCCTGTTTCCCGGATTAATCTTCTGCTTGTTCCCAGCTCCAGCTATCTGGACTTCCGGACTATCTCCGTGTGCTTCCTCAGCTGACCCCAGTGACCTGCTTCCGGATCAGTCTCTGCTCCACGGATCCAGTCTTCATCCACCTGTCGGTACCGGTGCCTCCCGGTGCGTCCGTCCCCCTGTACCCACTCCAGGGGGCGGATCGCGCTAGGTCGCAAAGGGAGCCGCCCTCAGCATCTTGGCCTTGGTGAGTTTATCTTTAACTACCGTGATAGCAAGATTCTACAACCTTCAAAGACCCAATGGACAGACGTGCAGACACAGACCTAAAAAAGGTGTACTCAGCTGCGGGTGCAGCGTGCCGGTCAGCTATTGCCCTAACCTCAGTTTCCAGAGCATTCAAGGTTTGGACCACGAGAACCCAAGCAGCCCTAAAAGCAGATACAGGGTCAGAATCAGTCATACAATCAATGGAGGAATTCGATCTTGCCGCCGATTTCATAGCAGAAGCCTCTATTGACCTGACAAAGTTACTCACAAAAATCATGGCTTTTGCAGTGACGGCAAAGAGGGCCCTCTGGTTGCGACATTGGGGAGCAGACAGCACCTCAAAACTAAGTCTCTGCAATATTCCGTTTAACGGCAAGGTGCTGTTCGAAAAGACCCTAGAAGAAGCTATTAGTCGAGCTACATGGGGAAAGTCGGGTCTAATGCCACAGAGACCCAGGAAGACACAGCAGGCCACCCGGCCAGCCCAACCAGACTACAAGAGGGCGTATGACGCCAGGTCATACAGGCCAGGACGGGAATATACAAGACCCTACTGGAAAAATCCACAAAATTCTTTCTTGCGGAAAGTAAAGTCTAGAGCGGCACAGACCGCGAAAAACCCCGAAAAATCTTTTTGACGGGTTAACCGCCCATTCCCCCTAGGTGGGCGCCAGGTTAATGTCCTTCTGGGAAGTATGGACGGAAGAAGTCAAGGACCAGTGGGTCCGCAAGACAGTCAGATACGGTTACAAAATATCCTTTCAGAAGAAACCACCCAATACGGTGGTCCACACAGAATGGCCGACAGATCAGAGGAAACGGAACTGCTTACAAGAATATTTAGACGGCTTACAGCAAAAGAATGCAATGTCGCCGGTACCCCTATCCCAACAAGGAAAAGGGGTATACTCTCCAATCTTTCTAGTTCCCAAAGCATCGGGGGATCTCAGACCAGTTCTGGACCTGAGAATTCTAAACCACTTCATAGAACCCAAGACGTTCAAGATGGAATCTGTATTTACAATCATCTCTGTGTTGCAACCAGGAGACTGGCTGATATCAGTCGATCTAACGGATGCATATTTGCACGTCCCAATCAACGAGAGCCACCAAAGATACCTAAGATTCTTGGTAGGGGAAGATCACTTCCAGTTCAAGGGTCTGCCGTTCGGCATCAGCACAGCTCCGCGAGTGTTTTCCAAAATCCTGCTAGCCGTTATTGCCGTCATTCACCTGAAAGGCATAAAAATATTTCACTACCTAGACGACATTCTGGTAGTAGCACGTTCGAGCGGAGAACTGGCGTCTCAACGCGAGATGGTTCTAGAAATCCTATCAAAATTTGGCTGGATCATCAACAGGCAAAAGAGCCAATTGATTCCCTCACAACAGATGGAATATCTGGGACTGATTTTCAATACAAACAGAGGCCTTGTCCTCCTCCCCGAACGAAAGAAGGCAGAATTGGTAGCCTGCGTCAGCAGCGTGATGAAGTCAACGTCGCTAACGGCAAGAGATTGTATGACCCTACTCGGGATGTTTACTGCAGCAAGCCCAACCATTCCTTGGGCAAGGTTCCACACAAGATCCTTCCAGGCAACCTTCTTGAACCAATGGGACGGTACCTCTCTCCACCAGAGGATTCGCATACCAAACCGGATTCGACAGAACCTAGCTTGGTGGAAGTCATCAGAGAACCTGTTGCTGGGCATGCCCCTCAGCCCCGGGGACTGGGTTCTGATAACTTTGGGTGCCAGTCTCCGGGGCTGGGGTGCTCACTGCCTCGGCAGGCAGGTGCAGGGAGTTTGGAGCAAGACGGAATCCCGACACTCCAACCTTTTGGAGCTGCAAGCCGCATACCTGGCCCTGCGGGCCTTCGAGAAGCTAGTACAGGGAGCTCGAGTCAAACTAATGTTAGACAACAAGACGGCAGTGGCATATATAGCCAGACAGGGCGGAACCAAGAGCTTGCCACTTCTGCAGGTGGCAACCAAAATATTTGTTTTAACCGAAGCACATCTGGAAGCCCTAACGGCAGCCTACATTCCGGGCAGCCAGAATTCCATCGTGGATCATCTGAGTTGGGAGTTCCCCGACAAGAACGAATGGGCCTTGAACAAGAAGTTCCTAGAACCAATCTTTTCCGAGTGGGGGACACCCTCAGTGGATCTAATGGCGACCCGAGTCAATACAAAGACACCCCAATTGGTGTCCAGGCTACTCCTACACATGGCGTCGGCCCCCCAATACGTCTGCTGCTAAAGAGGGATCTCCTATGGCAGCGCCAGGCACAAGGCATTTTAAAGGAAGTAATCTTAACACTGTTAAAGTCTAAAAAGGCCTCGACTAACGCCACCTACAACAGGATTTGGGCAAAGTTTACAACTTTTGTGTTACAGAAAAATTTTGCTTCGGTGGATCCGAATGTGGCACAAGTACTGGACTTTTTGCAATCTGCTCTAAACAAAGGCTTAGCCTATAGTACATTGAAGGTACAAATTTCAGCCTTGTCGTGTTTTACAGGATACAGATGGGCAGACGAACCACTGGAAAAACAATTCTTAAAAGCGACCATGAAAATTAATCCTCCAAGAAAGTCTCTATTTCCGGCCTGGGACTTAGGCACAGTGCTAAGAGCACTGCTTCTACATCCTTTTGTACCGGCAGAATCTTGTCCATTCTGGTTTCTGACACTTAAACTGGTTTTTCTCACAGCCGTAACATCGGCAAGACGGGTATCCGAGCTAGCAGCCCTGTCCAGTAAGGAACCGTACTGTATCATCCTTCCAGACAAGGTAATTCTGAGGCCTTCACCAATAGCAACGCCCAAGGTAATTTCAAAATTTCACCTTAACTGGGAGGCAGTGCTACCTAGCTTTACATCACCGCCTATGCAGGAAGAAGAACTGGACCTCAGACCTCTGGACATGGTCAACCTTTTCTCAATTTACCTGCATCGTTCTCAACAAGTGCGCAAAACGGATTCCCTTTTCATCTTACCATCTGGGCCTAAAAAAGGACAAGCCGCTTCAACAAGAATAATCTTGACCTGGGTCACCAAAGTAATAAAGCTCACGTAAGAGAAACAAGGGCTGACGCCTCCTCAGGCAACTAGAGCTCACTCTACCAGAGGGGTGGCAGCCTCCTGGGCAGATTTTGCCAAAATACCAGTTGAGGAAATATGCAAGACGGCCAGTTGGAGTTCCTGCAAGACCTTCGCAAAGCATTAAAATCTAGACGTGATGTCATCTAAGGCGTCTAGTTTCGGAAATGCCCTGGTATCGGCTCCTTTTCAGGCAAAATAAAGAAAGATTCACTTAAGCAGCATTTATAGTTGTCGTCCGAGTCTTATATACCTTTTACCGCCCTAGGGTGCTAAATTAAATCACATGATGTGCTGACGGGAGGACTGGCCAGGAAAATGGAAAATTGTTATTTTTACCTACGGTAATTTTCCTTTCCTGGCCTGTCCTCACGTCAACACAGCCTTTCCCTCTCTATAGTCTGTCGTCCGCCAAATTAGTGGAACAAGGCCTGGGGAGGAGGGGCCCCCTACTTATTAGCTAGAAGAAGGTGGTACTGGTGGACCGGAGGAGGGGATTAACCCATGATGTGCTGACGTGAGGACAGGCCAGGAAAGGAAAATTACCGTAGGTAAGAATAACAATTTTCCGTTTTTCTTTTGTTTTGGACACTTCCTGGTCGTTCCTTTACGGACATTTATTGGATTTGTATTCACGTGAATCAAGTTTTATTCAATTTATATTTCATTGAATGTATATGTAAGGTGATATCTACCTGTGTTGACAGAGAGATCTGTCATTGGCGGTACATCTATAGTTTTTTACTCACTGTCATTTTCAATATTTTCACTTACATAATTTGTTAGCGCAACAATAATTATCCTTTTTTAGTGCAAATCACATGCAATGTCTGTGCGATGTGAATTCAGCCATACTGATTGGTTTTTGCATGGGTTCTCGCATCGTACTAGTGTAAACTGAGCCTTACCAGTTCCGGACCAGCAGCTGCAGTTTTACGCCCTTGGGAATCTTGAAAGTGGTTATTGGTTTTCAGGGTCCTGTACATGGCTAGGCTCCCAAAAAGTCTTACACATGGTATCCCTATACTCAGGGAAGCAACAGAATGTATTTGGTGGTGTAATTCCACATATAACCATGGCATGTGTGAGCAATATATTATTTAGTGACAACTTTGTGTAATTTTTTTTTTTTTGCCATTTTTCAATCACTTGTGACAAACAAATAAAGTATTCATGCTCAACATGCCTCCCAGCAATTTCCTTGGGGCGTCTACTTTCCACAATGAGGTCATTTTGGGGGGTGGGGGGGTGGGTTGTACTGCCTTGCCATTTTAACACCCTTAAGAAATGAGATAGGCAATCATTAACTAAAAGCTGCGTAAATTCCAGAAAATTTACCCTAGTTTGTAGACGCTATAACTTTTTGCAATAAATATACGCTTATTGACATTTTTTTTACCAAAGACATGTGGCTGAATACTGAAATTTCATTTAATTTGATTTTTTTTATAACAAAAAGTAGAAAATATAATTTTTTTTCAAAATTTTCTGCCTTTTTACGCCTATATCAAAAAAAAAAAAAAAATCGCAGAGGCAATCAAACAACATCAAAAGAAAGCTCTATTTGGGGGGAAAAAAGGACGCAAATTTTGTTTGGGTACAGCATTGCATGACTGCGCAATTACCAGCTCAAGCAGCGCAGTACCAAATTGTAAAAAGTGCTCTGGTTATTGAGCAGCCAAATCTTCCGGAGCTGAAGTGGTTAAACTCCACCTCTTCTCTTCATTAAAGATTGTGGTTTCTTCCCACAGAATAAAAGATGTTCTGTGGTTGGAGGAGGAGAAGAGAGGGGCAGATGAATGTCACATTCTCTCCTCCAATCTTAAAATGCCTTGTATTTAGTAAAAAGAACAAAAGGCGTTTTATGAATAAAGGAGGTGGAGTGCTAGCGACCTACATAGCCCTCACTATATGCACTGTATGAGAGCCAGAATCGTAAGTACATTCAGCGACTTTTGAATAAAGATTTAACCACTTCAGCTCCATAAGGTTTTACCCACTTCCTGACCAGGCCATTTTTTGCGATACAGCACTGCGTCACTTCAACTGACAATTGCATGGTCGTGCAACACTGTACCCAAATTAATGTTATTTTTTCACAAAAATAGAGCTTTCTTTTGGTGGTATTTGATCGCCTGTGCGGTTTTTATTTTTTGCACGATAAACAAAAAAACACTAACAATTAAAAAAAAAAAATATATATATATATATATATATATATATATATATATATATATATATATATATATATATATAATGTTTACTTTCTGCTATAATACATATCCAAAAAAAAAATAAAAAAAATTTCTTTATCCGTTTATGCCCATATGTATTCTTCTACATATTTTTGGTAAAAAAAATCTCTATAAGCGTAGATAGATTGATTGGTTTTCGCAAAAGTTATGGCGCCTACAAACTACGGGATAGATTTAGGGACTTTTTTTTTTTTTTACTAGTAATGGCAGCGATCTGCAATTTTTAGGGTAAATATGTATTTATTGCTTTTCAACAGATTGATACAATACATATAACCATCAGATGTCTACAATACAGGAATGTACATAGCAATATATATTGTCTGAGACACTGTACAGCATAAGCCCAACACAAGTCCAACAAATTTGCCTCCCATGTCGGGTGGCTAACATTGTGTGATATGGAAAAACAAGGAGGGCTGATAAAGTATAAATCAGTAGACCAACATCTGGTCATTAGAAAAGAGAAGAGGAGAAAAAGTAAGAAAGGAGAGAGAGAAGGAAGAAAAAAAAGAGAGGAAAGGAGAGAAGAGGGAGGAAAAGACAGGTGGGGGGGTCTGGCAGAGAGGAGGGGGGTCTTGCAGAGAGGAGGGGGGTCTGGCAAAGAGGAGGGGGTCTGGCAGAAAGGAGGGGGGTCTGGCAGAGAAGATGAGGAGCTGACAGAGGAGAGGGGCCCTTCTGGAGTGGGGGAAGAAGGGGGAGTGTGCTGCTTTGCTGATCTGCACATTAAGGGGGGGGGATCCGATGATGGGGGACTCGGGATCGCTCACCACTGAAGGCATGGGGACAGTGCTGGCGGCGGGAGACAGACAGCGCATCAGTTCAATCCAGCCACAGGAAGTGATGGGGAGGGAGAAAGCAGTCACAGGAGAGGGCAGAGAGTTAGTGCTGCTGGCGGCCACGGCACTCCCAGGGACGTCCTCCCAGAACAACTCGACCGCGCAGTCGGAAAGAGGTTAAACTTCTCCACAACTTTATCTCTGACATCCCTGGTGTGTTCCTTGGCCTTCATGATGGTTCTCTAACAAACCTCCGAGGGCTTCACAGAACAGCTGTATTTATACTAAGAATAAATGACACACAGGTAGACATTATTTACTAATTAGTTGATTTCTGAAGGCAATTGGTTCCACTACATTTTAGGCTGGGTTCACACTATCTTCGCATGTGGCTCAGAGCAGGGGGTCCGGTGTGTCTCCATTCACCATTTCAGGTCCGATTTCAGCCTGAATTTTTGGCTGAATTGAGAAAACGGACCAAAAGACGCACAGTGCCCCTGTGCAAATTCGCACTGGAAATACATTAACCGATTCCATAGAGAGCTGGTCAAAATCTCCTTCTCCTTGAAAACCATTTATACATTTCCTTCCACTTCACAATTATGTGCCACTTTGTGTTGGATCACAAACAATCCCAATAAAATACATTTATGTTTTTGGCTGTAACATGACAAAATGTGGAAAATTCCAAGGGGTGTGAATACTTTTTCCAAGGCACTGTACATAGTGGGGGGGATAAGGTGACCCTAAAAACCTTTTATCTGATAAGAGAAATGTCAGCCTGGTTTGCAGTGAGGAGGGAATCCCCTGTGTAGGTCTTCCCCCACACAGAGGTGTGTTCCTAGAAGTGGTAGAAGGCTTAGCGCTCCCCAGCCCCGGATTAATGGAAGGATGACTGTGAGCTCGGTGCCATTGTCTCAGCAGGGCGCTTGTTTCTGTGAGGAGAGTCGTGCGGAGTTGTACACAGGTAACCAGCGGCTCGTCCTCCTCACACAAGACTACCTGCAGGGGGCCGAGCCTTCCCTCCTCCCTCCTGCAGTTCTCTTTGTCACCACACATCGGAGGCAGAGTCAGAACACAGCCACCAGTGCTCACATCGGCGCTGACTGCCTGTGGATAGATAGTGTGTGCGGGAGATAGAGATACAGTATAGAGCGATGGTGCTAAGCCCAGCCCGGGGCTATAGGAAGACCGTACACACCGTATAGAAGTATGACGGAGAGCTGCAGTCATGTGTAGAACCCGCTGAGTACACCGTGCACCATGGCCAGGAACACCGCTCTCTATTTCAGGCTGGTGGAGGGGAAGAACCTGCCCGCTAAGGATGTGTAAGTCCTTTCCTTTCATATATTACACCTGACTGACTGGAGAGGGGATCACCACTGACTAGAGAGGGGGTCACCACTGACTAGAGAGGGGGTCTTCACTGACTAGAGAGGGGGTCACCACTGACTAGAGAGGGGGTCTTCACTGACTAGAGAGGGGGTCTTCACTGACTGGAGATGGGGGGTCTTCACTGACTGGAGATGGGGGGTCTTCACTGACTGGAGATGGGGGGGGGGGGTCTTCACTGACTGAAGATAGGGGGGTCACTCACCACTGAGTAGAGAGGGGGTCACTCACCACTGAGTAGAGAGGGGGTCACTCACCACTGAGTAGAGAGGGGGTCACCTCTGACTATATACAAGTAGTATGCAATACAATGCATACTAGCACATGTGGCATTGCTTTGCAGAATTAAAAAACAAAACAAAAAAACAGCAGTTTACTACCACTTTAACATTTTAAGTGGACCTTTACTCAAAAGTGAAAATGTTGCTATTCCCACATCTACCCCAATCCTACCTCCCACCAATTTATTTATGTTTACATGTGGAGCAAGTATCTTTGCTGACAGGTACACACTCCCTCAGTTCTCACCTAGGCTAGAATGATGTTCTGGGCCACTTCACATGAGGCTCCAGTCCGCAGGAGGTGGCTGTGATTTCTCAAAGTCAACCACCTCCAAAATCCTAGATGGCGGTGTCAGGGGGCCTGCAACAGTGGGAAGAACCAGCAATGGGGGTCAATGCTACTTAACAACCCCAAAACAGTTTGTAAAATGCAGTGTGCTTGACAGAATTGAGCGTGAACACCCATACGATCTGGAAAAATAAAGGGTCCTGCACCTTTTTTGTGCGGATGTGGTGCAATTTGAGCCATGTGGTGCAATGTCCCGCACCACATATATGTGAACCCAGCCTAAGCCGCGATTCACACCGAATGTGGCTTTCAAATCGCGCTACTTCAGTGCTATTTCAAAGCTGTCGGTCAGTGCCGTTTCATGTGCATTTTGCTGACATCTGTGCGATGTCATACACAGGTGTCTATGCAAGTCGCACATGAAATTGCCAAAAATAGTCCTGGAACTTTTAAGAAAGTTGGAGTTGCATTGATTTGAATGGTTCCATAGGCACAAATGGGGTGCGACTTGTCATGCAATTTTGACAGTTTAAGGTTGAATTTCCTCTTTAAGCAGTTACAGCAATGTTATTTTTGTCTCCCTTTTTGGGTAAAGGTGTTGCATAAAAGCCTATAATTGTAAGCACCCCTGTCGGTGATAAATAAACCCTCTGTCACATTTTTTTTCATACATACGACACAGAATTAAGCAACGCTTCATTTCCTGCTGGGCTATATTTTATCTCCAGGTGAATGGACACTGGTAGACCAAAGGTCTTTAGACAGGAAGTGATCCCCTATATAACTCCTCCCATACAGGAAGTACTTTCGTTTTTTTAAAAGTGTGTCTGTGTTACAGAAACAACCATTTGAACCTATCAAGGAAATTCCATTAGACTTGCTTTCATGCAAGCTAGTCTTCCTAATGGCTATCATCTCGGTTAGAAGTGTGTCGGCATTGGTGGCCCCTTCATTCAGGGAACCATACTTGATCCTTCACTACCACAGAGTCGTGTTACGACCTGTTCCATCCTTTTTGCCAAAAGTAGTGTTGGCCTTTCATTTAAATCGGGACATTATTTTGCCTTCTTTTTTCTCTCAGCCTTGTTCGGCCGAAGAGAGACTGCATTCCTTGGACATTGTCCGGGCAGTCAAGGTTTATTTGTCTAGATCTGCGGAGATCCGAGGATCAGACTCCTTTTTTGTTTTACCGAACGGGCCCAAGAAGGGGCAGGCAGCTTCCAAAGCTTCCATTGCCAATTTGGTCCGTCGATTGATCATTAAGGCCTATGGTCTGAAACGTAAAGCTCCTCCCTTTAGGGTGAGAGCTCATTCTACTAGGGGTGTAGGAACCTCCTGGGCTTTTCGCAAACGGGTATCTGTGGCTCAGATTTGTAAGGCTCTTACCTGGTCTTCAGTGCATACATTCATAACATTTTATCAAGTGGATGTTCAAGGAGCTGAGGATTTGGCTTTCTGCCGCAGTGTACTGCAGGCTGCCATGTAAAGTCTATTGGCTAAAGTTTGGCAGGGTGTCTCCCTCCCCTCAAGGCTATTGCGCTGGGATGTCCCAGTAGGTAATGAATATTAGTCTAACTCTGTGTCCCATGATGTATGAAAAAGAAAATGTTTTTTCTTTCATACTTACCTGTAAAATACTTTTCTTTAAATACATCATGGGACACAGCGGTCCCTCCCCTCTTTTTAAGGGTTTAAGTGCTTGCTACAAAACTGAAGTACTTCCTGTATGGAAGGGGATATATAAGGGAATAACTTCCTGTCTAAAGACATTTGGTCTACCAGTGTCCATTCACCTGGAGATGAAGTATAACCCAGCAGGTAATGAATATTAGCCTGACTCTGTGTCCCATGATGTACTCAAAGAAAATTATTTTACAGGAAAGTATGAGAAAAAAATCCTATTTTTGCTAGACAACCTGGTTTGTTTAAAGAAGTTGACTAAAGTTATATATACATGGTTCGTTTTCTCAGCCTACTGGCTGAATGAAAAAGAACTAACACATTCTTCCAGAAAGTCCAATGTATATATGCACCACTCTAGGTAGGTACCCAGCAAAACTAGGTGCAGGCCTGGCTTGTAACCGAGAAGCACTGTAAAGCACATGGGATGGCCACACAATGGGATCAGAAATCCAAATAGAAAACTTTATTGCAGTAAAATCCACAAACAGCACAATCCTAGGAGGTGGGAACAAATGTTCAACGCATTTCACTCTAAACTGCGCTTAATCAGAGGCATGCTATGTGTGGCCATCCCATTTGCTTTATAACATTCTTCCATCTATTCTTTCATTCCTTTATAACACATTCTTCCAAGGTGGTAAATGGAGGAATCTCCCCACCCCCGCCAGGGCATTGCATTCTGACAGCAGCACCCACAGCTTTCAGAATACACCAATTAGCGGCTGCAGCTGCTGATTGAAGGAACATGTTCCAGTATTTTCCTTTGACTTCTTTCAAGCAGGAGAGCCCACACACTAAATTAAATGCGTTCATTTCCTTCTGGAGCAGCCACATTTTGATCAGTGTATGGCCAGTTTTACTTGGTGAGATTAAAGGAAAAAAAAAAAAATGTAGCCACCACATGTAAGGACTGCAAAATATGATGTTGTTTTTGGGGTTTTAAATCCCTTTAAATGATCTGCATTCACCCATTTCTGTAATGCTTGAGCTCCTAACGTCATTATTTTCCTCATTTAACCACTTAAGACCCGGACCAAAATGCTGCTAAAGGACCTTGCCCCTTTTTGCGATTCGGCACTGCGTCGCTTGAACTGACAATTGCACCGTCGTGCAACGTGGCTCCCAAACAAAATTGGCGTCCTTTTTTCTCCACAAATAGAGCTTTCTTTTGGTGGTATTTGATCACCTCTGCGGTATTTATTTTTTGCGCTATAAACAAAAACAGAGCGACAATTTTGAAAAAAATTCAATATTTTTTACTTTTTGCTATAATAAATATCCCAAAAATATATAAAAAAAATGTTTCCTCAGTTTAGGCCAATACGTATTCTTCTATCTATTTTTGGTAAAAATAAGAGTTTATCGGTTGGTTTGCGCAAAATTGATAGCGTTTACAAAATAGGGGATAGTTTTATTGCATTTTTATAATTTTTTTTTTTTTACTACTAATGGTGGCGATCAGCGGACACTTTGGACAATTTTGACACATTTTTGGGACAATTGTCATTTTCACAGCAAAAAATGCATTTAAATTTCATTGTTTATTGTGACAATGACATTTGCAGTTTGGGAGTTACCCACAAGGGGGCGCTGTAGGGGTTATGTGTTCCCTAATGTGTGTTTAAAACTGTAGAGGGTGTGGCTGTAGGTGTGACATCATCGATTGCGATTCCCTGTATAAGGGATCACGCTATCGATGACGCCGCCACAGTGAAGGACGGGGAAGCCGCGTTTACACATGGCTCTCCCCATTCTTCAGCTCTGGGGACCGATCGCCGCACTCCACCGGTGATTGGGTCCGCGAGTCCCGCGGTCCCGGAGCTTCGGACCGGGTCACGGGTACGCGCTGCGGGCGCGCGCCCGTGACCCACGGCTGGGTACTAGTACAGGACGTACCTGTACATACATGTGCCCAACCATGCCATTCTGCTGACGTATATGTGCAGGAGGCGGTCCTTAAGTGGTTAAAGTAGATCTAAACCTAATCTCATATTTTTAAGCACTTGCCGACCGCAATACGTATATATGAAGCTATCAGCCATAATCCCAGTATTTTTTATTTATTTTTAGCTGGCAACTGTTGCTCTCATGAAAGAGGTCAGAGCAGCTAATTAGCCGCTGGATCGATTTCAGAAGCAGCGGGAGGGGTCCTAACACCCGGCTGTTTTCCGTTGTTTCTCTGGCTTGCTGATTTTACCGGAGCACCCAGTATGGGGCAATGATACAATGGGGCACGCAGCTGGCCATAGAGGTTGTCAGACGTCTCTGATCGCCTTTAAGGTCTTGGAGGACCATAGCGATGTCATGATGCCACTTCCAGTTAAGTTTTTTTTTTTTTTTTTTCTATCTTTTGCTTTTGTCTCCTCTCCTCTCCCCTCCGGTGCCACAATTAACTTTCGTAAATAACCCCCTTAGTGCTCTTAATTGAGACAAGTACACAATATAGAGGGATATGCTTTGCTCATATTTCATGTCTGAGGTTTACAACAACTTTAACAGAACTTCTACCAGGGGCAGCCCATCCATTAAGGGGGCGCCACCCCCTCTGTCACGCCACCACCCTCTATGTAAAATGGATAGATTCATGCATAGCATGAATCTATCTGTGGCGGCTGTAGCCACCCCCTATTCAGGTGTCCGGCCCCTTTTCGGACGCTGTGCACCTGAATTCCATCAGCTGTTTTTTCTTTCTTTTGGTCCGATAGAAGGCACTGATGGGATTCAGTGATGGGCACTGATAGAGATACAGAGGACACAGCTGATCTTCTCCCCCCTCCCCTTTCCATTGTGTGCTCCGTGGGAAATGTGAGTTTGTTAGATTCAACATTTGACTACCCGCGGAGCACACACATGAGAGGGAAGGGGGGAGAAGACAGGGCAGATGGGCTGTGTCCTCTGTCATCCCGTGCAACAAAGGATGGGTGGAGGGGAGATAGAAAATCAATGCTGGTGTCTCTGTGCTGCTGTTCCATGAGAGACACGCTCTCTGCTCAGAGCTGTGCTGTCCTGAGAAGGCAGATGGCACTGCTAGGATTCACTGATGGGCACTAATAGGAGGCTCCGATAGGATTCACCGATGAGCACTGATAGAAGACACTGATGGGCATTGTTAGGATTCACTGATGAAAGGCACTGATAGGAGGCACTGATGGGCACTGTTTGGATTCACTGATGAGCACTGATAGGAGGCATTTATGGACACTGATAGGAGGCACTAATGGGAACAGTCCGTATTAATGAGCACTGATAGGAGGCACTAATGTGCACCGATGGGTGGCACTGATAGACATTTATGAGCACTGATAGGCAGAACTCATAGGCTGCACTGATGAACACTAATGCCGCGTACACACGATCGTTTTTCGGCATGAAAAAAAAACGTTTTTCCAACTTCATCATTAAAAACGATGTTGCCCACACACCATCGTTTTAAAAAAATGCTGAGCAAAGCGGGGTGACGTACAACACGTAGGGGAAGTTCCATTAAAGCTCCCGTCTCATAACTTACTTCTGAGCATGCGCGGGTTTAAAATGTCGTTTTTAACGTCGTTTTAGCCCACACACGATCATTTTTTACAACCCAAAAAACGAAATTTTTTAACACGACGTTAAAAAATGCAGCATGCTCAAATTTTTTTTTTGAAGCCCACACACGATCATTTTAAATGACGTTTTTAAAAACTTCTTTTTTTTTTTCATGCCGAAAGATGATCGTGTGTATGCGGCATATGAGTCAGAATTTAGACAGTATTAATGGGCAGCATTGAAGAGTACTGATAGATGGCACTGATGGATGCTGTTAGGCTGCATTAATGAGCACTAATAGGTGGTGCTGATAGGCAAAATTGATGGCCACTAATAGCCGGCATTAATAAGCAATGATGGGTAACGCGCGTAGGCGGAATTGATGAGCACTGATAGGCAGCATTGATGAGCACTGATAGATGGCACTGATGATTGGGGCACTGATTATCAGTGTAAACCATTTACTGACAGTTAACCTCAGTTCTTTCCTAACACAGCGTGAGAGTTTTCCATTTACAGAGCACTGTAAATGAGTGACGCTGCTGGTTGAGCGGAGCTCCACATGCCTGCGTTATGTCACAGTGGGAGAGCCGTAGGTGCGGGGACTGGTGCAATTCATGTTACCTGAATATGGGTGTAACATGTAATGAAAGGTGAACTTATCCTTTTAATAGTAGCATGGTATGGGTTCTCCATATCTTTCACTAGCACATAAATGATTGGTGGTTTGCCTAATTTGTCTCATCTAGTGTCAGCCATAGGTTGCTTGTCAGAAGGGAATGGAAGTGTGGAAAGCTATACAGAAAGAGGGGCATGGAGCAGAGCCAGGACAAGGGGTGGGCAGGAGGAAACGTTGTCCCGGGCGCAGAGAAGCATGAGGAAAAAGAATACATATAGGGTGGTACACCCATTCTATGACCTGTATTAATTCTGCAACCTTGCCCTGGGTGCTGGGTGACCCTGTCCTGCTACTACTTAAGAGGCAAGGGGTGGGGCACTTGTTCTACTTAAGTACATTGTGACTGTTACAATGAGAAATAATTTTTGAGGACCATGTTTTCAAAATTATTTTTAATAACAGAACTGTCTAGACAGTGTGTTGGTCCAGGGTATCCTATTCTGCCAAGAAATGTTCTGGATACATGATAGCGTCCAATTCCAATTCATATTCAGATTGGGTGGGATTCTGAGGGGATTGCCAATGGTGAGGAGTGATGGCCCTGTCTGCGGTTGAAAATTTGACCTGGTTACACGCCAGTCCTTTCCTCATTTAGGACTGTTTCCTTATATGACAACATTGTTCTGTTGGCCTTTATTTTCAATTGTTGTTTCAGTGTTTATGGTCTTTGCATATCTTTTATGACCACAAGCACATTGAGCGCTAATGTTATTATGTACATTCTGTAATATTTTCAATAAAAATATTGAACAAAAAAAATTACCCAGTTAATTGGGAATAAATGGTTAAAATGGGTTAGCAGAAGTTTATACTAGAGGGGGCAATTCCACCAGATGTGGGTCATATTTCAGCCAGGGCACTGACGACCATAAACAATTAGAAAAGATGAGTAAAAATGGTGCAGAATGTTTGTTTAAAATACTTATTCACTGGTATAGCTGTCCAAAGTTATTTTCCTGAACTGAGCTGGCTTTAGAGAGTTTATGTGAAAGGAGAAAATTTTTCTCAGTCCTCAGGTTCAGGTTTTGTATCTAGTTCCACTTCTTTCTCCCAGGTGGTTGTGTACACAGGGAGATCAGGGTATGAGAAATCTGACAGGATAGAATGTTTGGGAAATTAAGTCCTCTGAAGTGGAGGCGCATAGTAGTAAGCTCTCAAAAGGCATGGGGCTGAATGGTAACTCCTCTTTCTAATTTGATATAAAATGAAGAAGGAACACTTGACTTTAGAGCCAATGGACTGGGTCCCAAAAGGGTCCCTGATATATGAGAGGTGAGTCTGCCCTGAGTTACTTTGTTCCATGTCCCAAATGAGAACTTATACATCGCAGGCGAAAAGACTGGTAGTTGAACAAAAGGGTCATGCGACCATGTAGACCTCTTTGAAGGTTGAGATGGCCCTACCCCACAAGGTTTTTTTTTCTGTTAAGGATAGAGCAAACTTCCTTGGGCTGTTTGGGTGCTATACATTGGAGGGCCTGTAGTTCAAGCAGAGTCATGTGTTTTTTTGATTGGAACCCAGAGTTTTGATGGGAGATGGTGACACCAGTCGATAAGAGATTGCCTGGTAATATCTGGGTAATGTGCTCCCCCCCCCCCACTTTTGGATGAAGAGTATTCAATGATTAAAGAGGTTTTAAAGCCTTAAGGTTTTTTACCTAATTAAGGATACCCCCCAGGATACCTGAGCCTGATATTGATCCAGCACTGTGCATGAGAACAGTAGATTTATCTGCTTTTTCCCTTCTCACAGCGCAGTTTTATAGGAAGGGGCTACCCCCAAACTGTTCCCACAAAGTTGGAAGCAAGAAATTGTTCAAAATGTCTTGGTATGCAATGCCTTAAGAGTTTACTGGAATGAAGGGCCCAAGCCTAACCCCTGAAAAACAACCCCACACCACAATCCCCCCTCCACCAAATGATTTGGAGGGGTGGCCCAATTATTTTGGCAATATAGTGTGGATAAGGAGGTTTGGGGTGGAGGAATTTGGCTTACCTGAGTCCTAACCTCGACCCGATAGAACACCTTTGAGAGAAATTCTCATCCACATCAGTGCCTGCCCTCACAAATGTGCTTCTGAAAGAATGGTCACACATTCCCATAGACACACCCCTAAACCTTCCCAGAAGAGTTGAAGCTGTTGTAGTTGCAAAGGGTGGGCCAACGCAATTTTGAACCCTATGGACTAAGGCTGGGATACCATTAAAGTTTGGGCCCTTTCACACGGGAGGACTGTTCAGATCCGCCTGTCAGTTTTTCAGGTGGCCCTGAGCGGACGCTCCATACATCTCTATGGAGCGACGGAAGTCAGCGGTGACATGACTAAATCCAGACGGGCGGAAACACTATTTTTCATCTGTTGATCGGATCGGATGAAAACAGACAGACTGTTCATTTTATCCAATCCCCCCCCCCCCCCATAGAGGAAAGTGGAGATCTGACAGGTCTGTTTTTTGCACAGTGTGCAGAGACGGACTAGTCATCCGCCGGCTCAGCGGGAATGAACGGAGCAATCCCTCCTGAGCCGATGTCTAAAAACAGAGCCGCCTATGTAAAAAGGGCAATATAGGGTAGTTGAAAGGGCTCTGAAGGGTATATGCATGCCAGGATATTTCAAGGGCATTGAGTAAAATTTGAAGGGGAAGTTGAACAAGTAACACGGTCACTTGGGATAGTGAGAAGTTTACATTTCTTTATCGTACATCACGGGACACAGAGCGCATAGCCATTACACTTGGGTTATATGGGTACCTCCCTATATAACCCCCTCCCACTGGGAGTGCTTCAGTTTTTTCGCCAGTGTCTTAGGTGTTGGTCACGTCTAGCTGTCCCTCGGAGGTTTTGGGACCCAGGATAGCTAGCCGGATCCGTCCGAAGTGCTTCAAAGCCAAGGTGTACGGTACCCGGGCCCTGCTGGAGTGGGGTTTTGCCTATAATGCCTCTCCTTGGAGGGCTGGATTCTGGGCTCCAGTGCCTTAGTCTCTTACAAGAACTAAACGCTACTGATGCCAGGATGCTATATAGGTCCAGGGGTGTGGGTTCCTTAACACAGGACCCCGGTCCCTGAAGGTCCAAGACAATACCCACGGAGATGGGGGAAGGCTGGGCCTCTTGCAGTTTGCAATACCCTGCGGCGTGGAGCAGGTAAGAGGGAACCTGCGGGACTTGGTTCGACAGTAGGTATCCCCCTGGGGGTTCTGGGTTGGCTAATGGTATGCTTGTGCATCAGCCACTATCTCCACTATGTCTGTTGAGGCAGGATGGGATGTACTAATGTTTACCCAGATAACATGTAGATATATATATGCTTTTAAAAGATATGTATTTTGCTACTCCCCCCAGATTTGCCTGTTAGCATGATACTGCAGCCCCACGTGTATAGAGAGGAAGGGCTGACAAAACTCCTGTTCCTAGGAAGCCTAGGGAGACAGCTTCCTCTATGTGTGCACTACAAAGATAGTGGCTTACCAGGTGTCTGTGTTCTAGCGCTGGTCCGGGCTTCTCCTCTGCTCTCTGCTTCCTCCATGTTGGTTTCAGCGTGGGGGGGCACGTGCGCGCCGCCTTTTACAACGTCAGCGGGCGTGGGGGGGGGGCGGGCCAGCAGCGTCAGTCTCAGATAAAGCAAAAAAGCATTTCCTGGCTGGTCATTCCCTCCTGAGAGCAGTGGAGAGTGAGGACAGAGCGCGCAGCTGAGCCAGTTCTGGCTAACAGTGACACCCAGTGGTGGTTTGTGGATCTTCAGGTCTGGACTTAAAAGTCCACACTGACAAAAAAAAAAAAATATTTTTTTGCTTAAAGGGACTCAGCCTTAGATCCGACAGTATCTGAGTCGGTGCAACCTTGGACTCCAGCTAACGGGCATTGGTGTGGCAATACTCACAGGGCTTTCCTCTGTATTGCCGCCTTCTCAGGCGTATGAAAATTTTGAAAAGATTTTACATAGCCTGTCCTTATTAATGTTTCACTTCTAGCTACAACAGTTGGGTGTTGGCTGTAGGGGTGTCTCAAGGTTGTGCAATGGCTCCCAAGGGATCAGGACCAGCTAAGGCTGCAAAAGGTGCCAAAAAAGTAAAGGGGTCTCCAACGGGGTCAGAGGATTTGGGCCAGGCTCCAGTGGTCCCACCCTCACCAGATAGACCACCGAACAGCATCGTGCAGGAGCCATTGAGGGTGCTAGGGGCAGAGGCGGCCCCCAATCAACCCATTCCCGTTTATGTTACGGAAGAAATGCTAGAATCCACCCTGGGTGGGCTAGAGAAAAGGTTAACTGCTTTAATTGCCCGCTCTTTGCCGGGTGGCAAACGGGCTAGATCCCCGTCACCTAAAACGGTGTGTTCAGATGCAGAGGTCCTCTCTTCGGAGGAATTGGACCCACAGGGGGATCAAGCGGACCTGAGTCCTGACGGGTCAGACATTGAAGATTCCACTATAGATGAAATTTTTTCGGCTTCTCAAGCAGAGAGCCTGTGGATCCAGTCTCTGACGGATATGGTTCGCACTGCTTTTAAACTTCCAGTGTCAGAACAAGTAGCCCCCGCGGTATCCTCTTTAGGTTCCTTGAAGGCACCATTGGGTGGTGCATCTTTCCCGGTTCACCCCCTTCTGGAGAGCGTGATTTTTCAGGATTGGGCTCGACCTGATAGGATTTTTATCCCTCCTAAAAGGTTTACCATTCTCTATCCTATGGAAGAAGAATTTGCAAAGAAATGGGCACTCCCTACCGTGGACGCAGCCATTTCCTGCGTAAATAAATCCCTGACCTGTCCGGTGGAAAATGTCCAGGTGTTTAAAGATCCAGTCGACAAAAAATTGGAGACCCTACTGAAGGCTTCTTTTACCACAGTAGGTGCAGTGGCAGCCATTGGCGTTTGTCAGGCTTTAAAGGATCAGACTAAACAGATATTAAGGGACATACCGGCTCAGCAAGCTCGTGAATTGGCTGACCTCCCAAGAGCTCTCTGCTTTGCAGTAGATGCTATTAAGGACTCCGTTCAACAGGCGTCCCGTTTATCTCTGCTGTTGGTTCATATGCGTCGCCTTTTGTGGCTAAAAAACTGGTCAGCAGAGGCACCCTGCAAAAAGCTTTTAGCAGGATTTCCCTTTCATGGTGGGAGACTATTCGGTGAAGACCTAGATAAATATATCCAGACCATATCAGGTGGTAAAAGTTCTTTCTTGCCCATCAAGAAAAGATCACGTGGGCCCGCATTTAAGCGACAGGCCTTCGCAGGCTCGGCCCCTTCAACTTCCCGTCAGTATCGACGGCCTCCCGGGCGTTCGGCATTTAATAGCCGCCCACAAGGACAAGCCACGACAGGCAAGAGGCCATGGTCTCGCAAGCCGGTTAAACCAGTCCTTAAGTCAGATTCATGAAGGGGCGCCCCCACTCTCTTGGGTGGGGGGAAGGCTTCGGTTCTTCTCCGAAGTGTGGAAGACCAGAATTCCCGACTCTTGGGTAAGATCCGTGGTAACCACGGGCTACAAGCTAGAGTTTCGGGAAGTCCCCCCTCCTCATTTTCAGGGGTCAAGTCTTCCAAGCGACCCATTAAAGAGGGCCTCTCTTGCAAAAGCATTGGATCGTCTCTTACTCCAAGGAGTAATCGTAGAAGTACCAACCCAGGAATGGGGTCTGGGATTCTACTCCAACCTTTTCATAATACCAAAGCCCAATGGCGACGTCAGGCCTATCTTGGACCTCAAACGCCTAAATCGCTTTCTAAACATTCAGACCTTTCGTATGGAGTCCATACGTTCGGTGGCAGCCAGCCTACATCAAGGCGACTTTCTAGCATCTATAGACATAAAAGATGCGTATCTGCACGTGCCGATCTACCCGGCACATCACAGGTTTCTTCGGTTTATGATAGATCACCGCCATTACCAGTTCGTAGCCCTCCCTTTCGGGTTGGCAACAGCTCCGCGGGTATTCACAAAGGTGTTAGCCCCGGTGCTAGCCATCCTAAGGACAGAAGGCATTTTAGTCTTGGCATACTTGGACGATCTTCTGGTTATCGACAGCTCAGCCTCCAACCTCAATCAGGCAGTAGGTCGCACAGTTCAGCATCTAGAGGAATTCGGATGGATTGTAAATCTAGAAAAATCGGTATTGAAACCCACAAGGCAGTTGGAATATCTAGGCCTTCGGCTAGATACAGACTGCCAGAGGATAATTTTACCTCAAGCAAAGATCAGATCAATAGCCCAAGCAGTTCAAATGATCTTAGGCAAGAAGAGGCCGACTATTCGCCTATGTATGCGACTGCTGGGGAAGATGGTGGCCGCCTTCGAGGCTGTGCCCTACGCCCAGATCCATACCAGATATCTTCAGGCAGCCATTCTCTCTGCTTGGAACAAGTCCATTCAGGCGTTAGATCGTCCGTTAGTGCTCTCCCCGAAGGTCCGGCGCAGCCTGTCTTGGTGGCTGGTCTCTCAAAATTTGTCAAAAGGGAAATCCTTTTGCCCCATCTCGTGGAAGATAGTATCCACGGATGCCAGCCTGTTAGGTTGGGGGGCAGTTCTAGAAGAACAGACCCAGCAAGGGCTGTGGTCGGGGGCAGAGAAACTGCTTCCCATCAATATCTTGGAGATCAGAGCTGCTCGACTGGCCCTGATCGCCTGGACTCTCCCCCTTCAGGGTCTGCCAGTAAGGATACAGTCCGACAACGCCACTGCGGTGGCATACATAAACCACCAGGGGGGCACGAAGAGCCCAGCAGCCCAAAGAGAAGTAAACCTGATTTTCTCATGGGCCGAAGCCCATGTACCCTGCATCTCGGCGGTGTTCATCCCAGGGATAGACAATTCTCAAGCAGATTTTTTGAGTCGTCAACAGTTGCTCCCGGGGGAATGGTCGCTTCACCCCCAGGTATTCCAAGAGATTTGCCAAAGATTTGGAGTCCCAGACGTGGACATTATGGCAACGAGATCCAACAAAAAGTTGGACAAATTCATATCCCGAGCCAGGGATCCCTCGGCCTACGGGACCGATGCCTTGGTTTGCCCTTGGCACCAGTTTTCTCTTCTGTATGCGTTCCCTCCACTGCAGATGATTCCCCGCCTTCTACGGAGAATCCGGGTGGAGCGCAGGCCTGTGATCCTGGTGGCTCCAGCCTGGCCCAGGAGGGCTTGGTACGCACTCATCGTGAAGATGTCAGTCGGGGCGCCGTGGCCGCTCCCCCTGCGCCCAGATCTGCTGTCTCAAGGCCCAATCTGCCATCCTGCTTCACAGCAGCTAAATTTGACGGCTTGGCGGCTGAATCCCTAATTCTTAAAGGCAGAGGCCTCTCAGATCAGGTAATAGCTACGTTGATTCAGGCTAGGAAACCGGTCTCCAGAAATATTTATTACAGAGTCTGGAGAACCTATGTGGAGTGGTGCGAGTCTCAAAAATGGCATCCTCGAAAGTTTTTTATTGACAGGATCTTGCGATTCCTCCAGGTTGGCGTTGACAAAGGGTTGGCTCTTAGTACTCTAAAGGGGCAGGTGTCGGCTTTATCAATATGGTTTCAAAGACCCTTGGCCACCCATTCGCTTATGAAAACCTTCTTGCAGGGGGTCTTGCATGTGAATCCCCCTATTAGAGCTCCCCTCTGCCCCTGGAATTTAAATCTGGTCTTGTCAGCTTTACAAAGGCAGCCGTTTGAACCTCTGACAGAAATCCCTCTTGTGCTACTAACCCGAAAGTTAGTTTTCTTGGTGGCTATGGCTTCAGCCAGAAGGGTTTCCGAGCTGGCAGCCTTATCATGCAGGGAGCCATACCTTATTCTGCATAAGGACAGAGTTGTTCTGCGGCCTCAACCTTCTTTCCTTCCTAAGGTCATATCCAGTTTTCACTTGAATCAGGACCTAGTCCTACCTTCCTTCTTTCCTACTCCCCAGTCCAGAGAGGAAAGACGGCTTCATACTTTGGACGTGGTTCGAAGCCATGAGGGTCTATCTCAAGGCTACAGAGAAGATTCGGAAAACAGATGTGCTTTTTGTTCTTCCGGATGGCCCCAAGAAGGGTCAGCCGGCTGCCAAGTCTTCCTTGGCTAGGTGGATTAAGCAGCTGATTTTTCAGGCCTATGGTCTGAAGCGCGTTCCACCTCCCTTATCAGTTAAAGCCCATTCTACGAGGGCCATGAGTGCCTCCTGGGCGGCACACCATCAGATTTCTATGGCACAGGTTTGCAAGGCGGCAACCTGGTCTTCCGTACATACGTTTACTAAATTTTATAAGTTGGACGTTGCAAAGAGTACGGACGCAGCTTTTGGGCAGGCGGTCCTACGGGCAGCAGTATAGAATCCTCTGGCCCGGTTCACGCCCCCTTGTGTTTCTGTTGATGGAGCCATGTTTTCTCCTGACAATGTTTTTATTTGGCTATTCTTGGCCTTACGGTCTCCCTCCCTTCATAGAGCATTGCTTTAGGACATCCCAAGTGTAATGGCTATGCGCTCTGTGTCCCGTGATGTACGATAAAGAAAAAAGGATTTTTAATAAACAGCTTACCTGTAAAATCCTTTTCTTGAAGTACATCACGGGACACAGAGCTCCCACCCCTCTTTTGGGGAACATTGTGTAACCTCGGGAGAATTGCTTGCTACAAAACTGAAGCACTCCCAGTGGGAGGGGGTTATATAGGGAGGAAACTTCCTGTGAAATTGATTACACCAGTGTCCACACCTGAAGGTACCCATATAACCCAAGTGTAATGGCTATGCGCTCTGTGTCCCGTGATGTACTTCAAGAAAAGGATTTTACAGGTAAGCTGTTTATTAAAAATCCTTTTTTTTGCATTTAGAGCAGTTGACCTTGAGGTTACAGTGTGGTTATAAACTCTCTGACTATTGAAGGCATTAAACATGGTGGTTGTGTTAATAAAAGGGCATCGGCAAACAGGGATATTTAAGTTGAACCTGAGAAATGTCTTTTTTTTAAGCGGCTACTTCTATGTGTTCCAGAAGTTGAACATAGAGAAGGGGGAAAGAGAGGGCAGCCCTGAGGAGTGCCATTGTTCATGGGAAACCTAGGTGACGCAGAATCATTCACGCTCTGGCCAGTGTCTTATTTTTTTACTTCTGTATGCACTGGTTGAAAGAATAGAAAATGCATAAACTTTTGGTTATGAATTGAGTTCACTAGCTGTTGCAGAGCATTTTCATCTTTCTCTTATCTTCACAGTGTTCTAATTGCAGGCTGCCCTATTTTTGATTTGCAATGATTAGTGAAGGCATTACAAATGGAATATACAGCATCTCTGGTGATTTTATCCTTACTAAAGTCCTCTATCACCCTACAGATCTAGTCACTTGTTTGGGCTCCTAATGACAGGTGTTGTTTTTGTGCATTTGACGTGTTATGGAATACACGTCAAACACAGGTAAGCAAAGTCAAAGTTCAGAGGCTGCATTTGCATTGGGCTGCATTTCATTGGGTCACACCATTTTATTGGGGCACAGCATGACCTACTCTGTATATAGTCATAAATACTTGAGA
Organism: Rana kukunoris; assembly: GCA_029574335.1. Lineage (NCBI taxonomy): Eukaryota > Metazoa > Chordata > Amphibia > Anura > Ranidae > Rana > Rana kukunoris. Next base: position 253,965,070 of record CM056049.1, read on the forward strand.
GATGATTGTCTCCGCCTTCTACAGGAAACACAAATCGGATACAATTTAAAAGGCCCCTCCCTTTCCTCTGACCCTCAGTTGTTTTTTTGTTTTCAGACACTCCAGAAGCACCGACACGTTTTATGTTTTTTTTGGCTCTGGTGATTGTGGTTGGTGGACCCCTCTTCTCTGGCATCATCCAGGACTGGTTGTGGCCAAGTCTTGGGTGTTTAGTCCCTGTACTTTCTGTCCAGAAGGGTTCCCTATTAGGAGGTACTTGCTTACCTGGTGGTGAAAGTGGTGGCAACTTCCTTCAGTTTTTTCCCTAGCTCTGCCTGTGTGGAACCTTGTCCTCCTTGCCGGAGGACTTCCGATAATGCGGCAAGATGGCGCCGGAACCAGAAATCACGTGACGCACTTCAGGGAGCCATGTTTATAAGGAAACACGGCGTGATACACTGAGGAAATGCTGCCTGGGGGAACAGTCTGCCGAAAGGCCGGACAGGCGCATTTTAGCAGGACGACAGAAGTCTATCTCCACAGCCGATCTCCAATCACCTTATGGAACTTGAGGACAGGTCTAAGGATAGAGCACCCATTCAGATTGAACCAGCGGCAGCCTCCGGGTCCCATACTGCCTCCAAGGTAAGCCCTTTTCTGTGGTTCTACAGCAGAGGACCTTTTTTTGTATGGACCTTTTTTTGTATGGACCTTTGTTTATGGTTCTTGTTTCTGCTTTTTTTTATAGGCCAAACCGGTGAAGAAAAAATGTGGGAACTGGAGGGCCAGGCTTTCTGATAGTTATAAAAAACTATTTTGTGGGGATTGTATTCCGTCCAGAGCTAGTTCAGAGACTGCCTCTTTAAAAGAGTTAATGTCTTCTATGAAGGAGGTTGTGGCCTCCTTTCCGGTACTTTAATGACAGAGTAGCAGATCTTGGACCTTCCTCATCTAGTTCCATAGCTCAAGAGCCTTCAGCCTCAGCTAGACCCCTTCCTCTGTTAGTGTCTGAGACCATTAGTTTACACTATACTTCTGATCTGGAAGAAGGTGAGAACCCAAGCTCTTCATCTGATCAGAGGAAGATGCGTGTAGCTCTAAGTATCTTTTTCCCAGTGGAAGATATTGATGTACTTTTTAAATCAATATTTACCTCAGAATAGATTGAGATGCCATAGCAAATCCAATCTGTACAGGATAAAATGTATAGGTGTCTACATGTGGCGGAAAGTGAGAAGTTTTCCGGTGCACCAGTCACTTAGGGATATGATTCTTTCAGAGTGGAAGGAAACTGAGAGGAGGTTATTCCAGTCTAGTGGGCACCAAAGAAGATTTCCTTTTCAGTCTGAGGTCAAGGAAACTTTCTTTAAATTTCCTAGGCTGGATGCCCCTATGTCACAGGTGTCCAAGAGGTCAGACCTGTCTTTTGAAGACTTGGGGGTCCTTAACCACTTCAATACCCGCCAATTGTCATTTGACGTCCACAGATGGGATCTCCCATCCTGGGTGGACGTCAAATGACGTCCTGGGCTTTGCGGGTGGATATCTGAATGATGCCTGCAGCTAGAGGCATCATCCAGATATGCTTTTGTTCTGCCGGTGATTCTGCACAACATAAGAACGATCATAGCCCCCTCCCGCCGCCATCCGGTGCTTCTCCGGGCTCTCCCGTGCCTTTGGGGGCCCGGAGAAAGAATCGTCTGTCTTAGGCAGGAACCGTCGGAGGACCCGGGTGCGATGTGATGACGTCACACCCGGGTCCCCGTAAGTAAACAAAGCCGCGATTGCGGCTAGTAAGCAACAGTATTCATGAGATCGGTGAATTTTTTTCACCGATCTCATGGTTTCCAGCCTGGAGGAGAGATGCGGGGTCTTATTGACCCCGCATCTCTCCATAAAGAGGACCTGTCACCCACATTTCCTATTACAAGGGATGGTTACATTCCTTGTAATAGGAATAAAAGTGAAAAAAAATTTTGGGGAAAAAAAGTGTAAACAAATAAATAAAAGAATAAAAAATAAAATTAAAACGCCCCTGTCCCCGGTAGCATTGTGTGCAGAAGCAAATGCACACGTAAGTCCCGCCGACATATGTAAACGCAGTTTAAACCACATATGTGAGGTATCGCCGTGTGCGTTAGAGTGCCAGCAACAAATCTAGCACTCCTCTGTAAATCTAAACTGGTAACCTGTAAAAAAAAAAATTCAAGCGTTGCCTATGAAGATTTTTAAGTACCGAAGTTTGGCGCCATGTAGGCGTGACATGTTAGGTATCTATTTACTCGGTCTAACATAATCTTTCACATAATACAAAAAAATTGGGCTAACTTTACTGTTTTTTGTTATTTTTTTAATTCATGAAACAATTTTTTTCCAAAAAAAGGGAGTTTGAAAAATTATTGCGCAAATACCGTGCAAGATAAAACATTTCAATGACCGTTGTTTTATTCCCTAGGGTGTCTGCTAAAAAAAACATATATAATATTTGGGGGTTCTGCGTTATTTTCTAGCAAAAGAATGATGATTTTTACATGTAGGAGGGAAGTGCCAGAATAGGCCCGGAATTGAGGTGTGTATAAAAGCTCGGTATTGAAGTGGTTAAAGATCAAATGGACCGGAAGGCCGACTCCTTGCTGCGTAACACCTGGGATGCTTCTGCTTTCTCCTTGGGTCTAGCTGTAGCATTCACCTGTGTGGCTAGGAATTTGGATTTATGGGTTCAGCGTCTGGATGATCTTCTTTGATCCAACACCCCCAAAGAGGACATTAGGGAGTCTCTCGTATTGCCAAATCAATTGCCTTCTTGGCTGATGCAGCTGCAGTCTCCGTGAAAGCTGCAGCCAGGTCTTCTGCTCTCATTAATTCAACCAGACGGGCTATCTGGGTTAAATCTTGGGAGGGTGACCTTACCTCCAAAGACAAACTCTGCGGCATTCCCTTTTGAAGTCAAGCTCTTATTCGGTTCCTCCTTGGTGGAGGTCCTAGCTCGTTCCTCTGGTCTTTTAACAAAGATCAGCAAAAAAGGGGGACTCTGCTTCTTCAGCCCCTTCTAAGAATCCCCAGTGACGCCAGAATAGGGGTAGGGGGAAGGTTGTCCCATTTCGTCAAAGAATGGGCAGAGATTTACGACAATTCCTTTATTCTTCAGACATTAGAAAGGGGTTACAGGTTGGAATTCAAGAGTCTTCCCCCCCAGAGATTTATTCTTACCCATCTGCCGAGAGACCAAAAGAGACGGCAAGCCATTTTGAATCTAATTTCAGTGTAGGAAACAGAGGGGGTTATATCTCCTGTTCCGGAAAATCAAAAATTCCGGAGATTTTATTCCCACCTCTTTCTGGTTCAAAAAGCCTCCGGTGGCTTTCGTATGGTCATCAATTTAAGCATCCTGAACAAATTTATTGTCTACAGACGTTTCTGGAAGGAAAACATTTATTCTGTAAGGACGCTTATCTTCATGATCCAATCTGCCAAAGCCACGGAAGGTTCCTCAGATTTGCGATTCACATGGACGAGCCGAGTCATTGGCAGTTCAATGCCCTTCCTTTTGGTCTCTCGGCAGCATCCAGAATGTTTACAAAAATCATGGCCGAAGTCATGGCCTTTTTTCGGATGCAAAGTGCATCGATCGTCCCATATCTGGACGATTTTTTGATCTTTGCCCGAGACAAAGAGTCCCTTATCCAGGATATGCAGTTGGTTTTGCGGACCTTTAAAAACTGGGGTGGAAAGTCAACCAACAGAAGTCTTGTCTGGTGCCCTCCCAGAGCATACTTTTTCTGGGTTATCTAAGAGACTCTGTTACCCAAAGATTTTTCATCCTGAGAAGAACATTTTGAAACTTCTTCTCTTCGTGCGGGCCTTCAAATTGCTCCCGCAGACCTCTCTTCGGCATATCATGCAGTTATTAGGGTTAATGACTGTAGCCATCCCAGGGGTGCCCTGGGCCCAATTACACTGCAGACTCCTTCAGGCGTTTCTTTTACGCCATTGGGATCGCAGGAAGGGTTCTCTAGATCAGCTGGTGCACCTGCCAAGAGAGGATTTTCTCAATCTCTCCTGGTGGGAGCAGCGGGAACACCTGCAGGGAGGGAAGAACTGGACGCAACATGCTCCAGTAAAAGTTACTACAGGCACCGGTCTGTGGGGCTGGGGTGCGCACACTCTCAGGGCTGGCAGGCCCAGGAAGCCTGGTTGCCATAGGAGGCAGGCCGCTCGTCAAATTTTATGGAACTACTAGCTGTGGGGAAAGCTCTCTTAGCTCTGCAAGAGAGGGTCTATTCAAGAGACCTATTTGTTATCTCAGACAATGCCACAATGGTGGCGTACCTGAACAAGCAATGGGGCACTCGTTCAGAGTCACTTCTAACGCTAACACAGCAGATTTTGTCCTCGGCAGAGATCAATGTCACTTCGATCAGGGCAGTCCACCTCAGGGGATCAGAGAATATGCTGGGGGACTATCTGAGCAGAGTGAGCGTCAGTTCCAGCTGTTGGGAGCTTCATCAAGGCACTTTCCGGGAGATTGTGCTAAGATGGGGTCTTCCTGCAGTGGATCTTTTTGCCTCCAGTCTCAACAGAAAACTGCCAGCGTTCTTCTCACTGGAGAGAGACGGGGTCCTTGGGGATGAATGCTCTCTCCTTTTCGTGAGATTTCACTCTGGCCTACGCCTTTCCTCCATTTCCCCTCTTTCCTCTGGTAGTCGGAAAATTATTCAGGATCGGGCAGAAGTGGTTCTGATTGCCTCCTGGTGGCCCAGGATTAGTTGATTTTCCTTTCTAAAGGCCCTCTCTGTGGATCTTCCCTGGCCCCTACCAGATCGGAAGGATCTACTCCATCAGCGACCAGTGTTGCATCCAAGCCCTCAGACCTTCCATTTGACGGCCTGGAGGCTGAGCGGCGCATCTTACATTTGAGAGGGTGTTCAGAGAAGGTTATTCAAACTATCCTGGACAGCCACAGGTTGGACACAAGGAGAATCTATGGGAAAGTTTGGAAAACTTTTATTTCCTGGCAAAGGAAATCCGGTTTAGATTCTCTCCCTGTATATTGGACTTTTTGCACAAGGGAGTAGAGAAAGGACTATCTGTCAGAACCCTTAGGGTTCAGGTTTTGGCCCTGTCTTTGTTTTCAGACAAGAAACTAGCGGAAGATCCTTTATTCAGGAGGTTCCTTTTAGCCAGATCTAGACATGCTCCCAAGGTCATCAAACATGTGCCTCCTTGGGATCTGTCATTGGTGTTAACAAGGGCTCCTTTTGAGCCTTTGCATGAGCTTTCCCTGAAATGTAATTTCCTTGAAGATTTCCTTCCTTTTGGCTATTACGTCAGGGAGAAGGGTTTCTGATCTGCAGTCTCTTTCCTGTAAAAACCCCTTCCTGAGGATTTTAGAGGACATGGTAGTGATTAGGCCTGATCCTTTTTATCCTTCAAACTTTCATAGGTCCCAGGATGTAGTCCTGCCTAGTTTCTGTATCTCTCCCAAGAATGCAGAGCAGGAAAGGTTTAGTCTTTTAGATGTAAAAAGATGTCTTCTTTATCTAGAGAAATCCAGTTATTTAAAGAGTTCCTCCCAGCTGTTGGTGTTAGTCAGTGGTTCTGTTGCTAGATTGATTAGGGAAGCTATTTGTGAAGCATACAAAGCGTCAGGTGGCACCCCTCCTTCTAGAATTAGGGCTCATTCAACAAGATACATGGCTACGTCATTGACAGAGTGGGGGCATCAAGGGAAGAAATTTCTAAAGCTGCCATCTGGTCCTCCTCTCATGCATTTCTAAAACATTATAGAGTTCAGATGCTTTCCAGCCACAACCTCTCCTTTGGTAGGAAAGTGCTTCAGGTTGTCGTCCCTCCCTAAGGTGTAAAATCTTGCTTATCCTCTCAAGTAGCTGTCCTTGAAGGTGAGGGGGGAAACCCCCCGTTAGACTTACCGGTAACGGTATTTCCAGGAACCTTCCTGGACAGTGTCTATATTCCCACCCTATTCTACTTTTCACTGGTTGATCTTGTTTAACTGATGGTGGTGGTTTTATATGTTTCTGTTTTTTTCCTCTGCCTTGGTGGAGGTTTACTTGATCTTCTAAACAACTGATGGTCAGAGGAAAGGGAGGGGCCTTTTAAATTGTATCTGATTTGTGTTTCCTGTAGAGGGCGGTACGTCCTAACAGGGTTTTTTGGCTTCCTAGCCCCAAGAAAACAGATCATTTGCAGACTAGCAGCTCTCTGACTTCTGACACCTTGTGGGGTAAACTGCCTGTGCCTCCATTTTATAAGAGCTTGTTAACGACCGGTGCAGTTTAAGAACGTATGCACAATTGCATGTGTTTCCATACCACACAAAAATGCACTGCCCTTTTGCAGATGTGCACAGGTTATGTTCATCATAGCAAAGAAAATGTATTACAACCCATGGATGAAGGATGCTGCACACCCCTGATAGTACTTGAAAAAAATAAAAATTACCCCTAGGGGCTTGGTGTTGCAGCACAATATAGACAATATACAAATTGGTAAAAAAATATAAATTTATTGGAATAAATAGGTTTATCAATAAAGAGCCTCTAAACAAAAGGGAACTCAGGATATGAGCTTTGATAATAATCAATCCATGAACAGATAAAGCAAACAAATTGATCGCAACGTGGTGACAATAACAATTCAAATTTTAAACAGTACTGTATGCATATAAGCACTAAGTGCGAAAAACTCCCTACATGTTTCGACCTTCGTAGTAGCGGTCTTCTTCAGGGAGCAAATATTTTTATGCAAACATAGGTTCTATGAAGAGAGAATATGCAAATCAATAAAAATGTAAACACAAACATAAAGAGGACCTGCCCACCCCAACGTAATGGTAAATGTAGGGGTGCATGGTGTCCTCCCATGGCAATATGAATAAGCAGTAATGTATGAAATCAAACTGCCACTCACCAAGGCACATATCGAAAAGCAGACCAGGATCGGACACCGAGCCACACCATCAAGGGAAAAACTGGGTAACAGGGAAGGCAAACAGAGGGGAGTTGGAACAGGTCCCGGGGTCAGATGGAGAAACGACTCCAGGGAGGGAACCAAAGGCAAAACCACTAATGGGCCTACGGGAGGTCACACATGCGGGTCGTGGCCTGCACCACAGAGTGGAAAAAGGGGGGGGGGGCAGGGCGGGGAAGAGGAAAGGGAAGGCAAAGGGAAGGGGAAAGGGCGGCCACAGTCAGGATGAGGCAAACATGCCAGGGGGGAGGAACCAGATCCGACCCACCAGGGACAAGCGTGACCCAGCACACAGTGCGAGCGGGGGTGGGAGGAGCCGGGCCCAGTCGAATGCCATCCTCCTCGAGACGGGAGAGGAGGCCCTGAAAACAAAATATATAGGACTAATAATAATATTTGAACAAGTCGTGATGTCACCGCAAATATTCTGTATATAAGAAAAGGTACATTTGCGCCTCCACGTATGCACGCAATGGTCATGCGTGCATGTATGTGTGCGCACATTTTATGTTCATCACCCACATGTGTCTAGTAAATGCATGCAATCTCGCTGTACCATGAATTTTGGCCTGGTGCAATTGTAAAAATCAAATTTTTAGTGTATCTCTCAGCATAGGGTAGCCCATTGTAATGAATGTGCTGTCCTCAAAAGCGTAGCAAAAAAAGGCACAATTTCTGGTGTAAACACATTTTTTAGGTTGCCCTTATATGTTATAGTTGCTCATTCTACTGTGATGGATGCGGAGGGAGGAGTCTGGTAATGGCGCGAGTCGGGAGCACGCTGTGAGTCCCGGATCTCCAGCCCTCAGTCCCCGTAGGATGTCTGCCTAGAGGAGCCCCGTCCCCGTGAGCCCAGGTCTCCCTGGTAATACATCCGCCCTCTATGCCTTGTGACCCGGACGTGTCTCTATAGCCGGCGCGGACGTGAGGCGTGGATGTTCGGCTGGACCCGAGGGAGCAAGAGAGGCGAAGGAGGTGAGCGCCGGTGGTTGCCGGCGTCTGGAACATCTAAGGGGGGGAGTGTGGACTTGGCTGCAGCGGAGAGTGGAGGAAACACTGGCCGTACCGAGACCCCCCCCCCTCTCCCCGACGCGGAATGTGCTGCTGAATGTGCCGAGAACCCCCCTCCCGGGGGCCGGGTGATCTACACCGAAGCTACACAAACGCGCTTCAGTCCAGCTGAGCTCAGACCCGCCAGCCTACAACCAGCCTGCGATCGTTTGTTGCACTATTCCTTCCCCCAAAATACAGCTCAGGTAAGGGGTGATAGGAAAGGGGAGCGAGAGTGAGTACCTCCCCTAGTACTATTGCTCAAAAAAAAAAAAAAAAACTTTTCTTCCTGTGGAAGCCCTGCAGAGCCAGCAATCCAGCAATCCAATGACTTTAATGCTATTGTTTTAAATATGCGGCTAGACTTGGCTGATAAGAAATAAATAATTTAACACAGACCAGGAATAAAAGAAGGAACAAGAATAAGTTGAATGCTACATAAGACCTATACAACTGTACTGTATTGATTTTTCTTTTCCAACTGGGTAGGAAGGGCCGGGATCCTTTTTTTTTCTTCCCAAGGCCTCTGGAAAGAAGTAATTCGATTTTTTTTAAATCCGAATAAGATCAGTGCACTGAAATAGAAACCTTTGGGGTTTTTTTTTCTTTTTCTTTTCCCCCTGCGCAATCTATACTACACTATGGAAACATTGATCTAGTAGAAATATATAACAGATTTAAACGGCATATTAGAAGCAGAGCGAACCCAATCTCCTATCGTCCTGAACTGAACCACAAGGCGTCGCTGTGCAATACTGTGACATTTTGGGAGATATATTAACACGCTACATAGGGATAGGTTACCTGCTCTTTTCTGCCCGAACTCTATTACCTGCACCTTCTGGGTGTCCGAATTTCTTGTTATTCTTTTTTTCTTTTTTTTTTTTTTTCCGGTCTTCTCTCCCCTCTCCTCTTTCCCCAGTAGGTAGCGCATCAAGATGATGGGCAGCATGAGGGGGAGATCTGGAAGAGGGGGGGCGGTCCCTAAATCACCGCGTACAAGCCTAAGCCCTGGCCCCATGGTTAAGTACGTGACAATGGGGGCAAGTGAAAACAACCAAGGAGCAGAAAAACAGATCACTAAGGGTTGGCAGTCGGAAATAAAGGAGAAAAGGGATAAGAAAGAAAAGAGAACTCAAAATAAAACCGCCCCCGAGATGGGCCCATTTGCAGAGCCCCAGGAGATGAGAGAGGAGGAGGAGACAGAGGCGGAGACTGAGGGGGGGGGAGAAGGGTCATGTAGGGAAGAACAAATAAGTAAGGACAAACCCCTAACAAAAGGTGAAATGGAAACAATGTTTCTGGCGCTAGATAAGTCATTGAAGAGCCTGGAGTCGTCATTGAAAAGAGAAATAGCTACAATACACAATGACGTAGGACACTTATTGACCAGAGTAGAAAAGGCAGAAAATAAAGTGGACACGCATACAGGCACGATAAAAGAACTAAAAAGGGAAATAAAATCTCTTAGAATGGAACAGAGAGAACAAGCATACAGGTGGGAAGAACAGGAAAATAAGAGCAAGAGAAGACACCTGAGAATTAGAGGGCTCCCCGAACAATCGCAGAAAGAAAACCTGAAAGAAATTATGGAGAAAATATTTAACCCCTTACTGGGAAACCAAGAATTAAGCACAGTAAAAATTGAAGAAGCCTTCAGGACAAGGAGACCCACGAGAATCTCCACAGAGAGCCCAAGAGACATAATAGTAAAGTTCGAGAAATTAGAAGAGAAAACACAAATATGGAGAAATATGCGGGGGAAGCCCCCATTAAAATACGAGGGAAACCTATTAGAAATATACCCTGACCTATCCCAGGACACATTAAGAAGAAGATGGGCATTAAAACCTCTGATAAAATCACTGCAAGAACACCAGATTCAGTACAACTGGGGTTTCCCTGCATGTCTAGTGGGAAAAAAGAATGGTCAATCGGTAAGACTCAGGTTCATCGAAGATGTCCAAGACTTCTGTGGAAAATTAAATATTCCAGTTCCAGAAGCTCTAAAGGGGAGTCAAGAAACAGAAATATATGAAGCACAGGAAGAAGAAACATGGCAATTAGTCCCAAGAAGGAAACCTTGAAGAAGATACAACAGGGACCACCGGGAACACGGGGTCTATATGGGACAATGTGCACAGAAACAAAACAAGTCGGGGAGGGGCGGGGGATATTGGGAAACACAGGGCTCCCGCGTCTGCCAGGGAAAGGGGCAGATAAAGCGCCAGACAGCTCTCCACCTCAGTGCACATAGCAGGTAGGGAGAGGAAAGGAGTAGAAACCTGCAAGACCATGGGTCAAGAATACCAACAAGTGCCAAGGGACCAGAGGGGGGGAGTGGCAGGGGGGGGAGGGGGTGGGAGGGAGGAGGGAGGAGGGGGGAGGGGTGGGGATAGGGAGAGGAGGGGAAGTGGTTTGTTTCAAAAAAGAAAAAATAATATATATATATATATTCGGTAGACATATAGTAGTTCTCCCTGGGGGGCGGGAAGTGCCCCTGGCGAAAGATAAGTGCTCGGGCCCATTATGCCCGGAACTGGAAGACCATAGGGAAAATAGTCCCGAGCATTTGAAACAGGGGAAAAAACAATCAACAAGAAATGGGTTCAATTAACGTTATAACATATAATGTCAGAGGATTAAACTCCCCTCAAAAGCGGCATATGGTAATGCGCGAGCTAGAGAGGAAAGGTGCTGAAATAATATTTTTACAAGAAACACATCTAGCATTAGAGAGCAACATTAAGTTATATTCAAAGCATTTCCCCACTTGGTTTTATAGTGACACCCCTACAAAAGGGGCAAAAGGAGTGGCAATTGGTTTTGGGAAAAATGTAGATTTCAAGATCGAGGAGAGGAAAACTGACCCAAATGGTAGATTTTTGATATTAATAGGAACCATCGCGGATATAAGATATACCTTAGTCAACATTTATGGCCCGAACAAACGCCCTAAAAACTATTTCATAAAAATATTAAATGAAATTGACGAAGTAAAAAAAGGCAAATTAATACTGGCAGGAGATCTGAACTTTTATATGGACAACAAAATAGATGCCACATCCAGGAGGACGAACATAGAAACAAAAGAAACAAGACGGTTAAAAAGAAAACTTTTTGAACACCAACTAGTTGATATCTGGAGGATCCATCATCCCAACAGAAAAGATTATACCTACCACTCAGTGGTACATAAGATGTACTCCAGATTAGACTATATCTTGATCGAACATAGCCTGTTAGAGGAAGTAGAGGACTCAAATATAGAAATAGTCACGCTCTCAGACCATGCGCCAGTGACAATGAAATTGAAGGCCTATAGGGAAACAAGAAAAAAGGGAGTCTGGAGAATAAACGAAGACATCTTAGAAGAACAAGAAACAGAGAAGATAATCGAAAAAGAAATAGAAAGATACTTCAGGACCAACGATACCCCAGACCTAAGTAAGGCAACTATATGGGAAGCGCACAAGGCTGTCATAAGGGGACAATTAATAGCAATAGGCGCCAGAAAAAAGAAAGAAAGGGAAAATATCACCAAAAAGATTCTGAAAGAAATATATGACTTAGAACAAAAACATAAAAAAGACCTAAAACTCGAAACCCAGTGCGCTTTAACGGCTAAGAGAGAAATCCTGAAAGACCAACTGGAGCAAGAGACAAGAAAAGAGTTCTACAGGATGAAAAAGGAGCGTTATATAGGAGGGAACAAACCAGGAAAATTTCTCGCAAAAATGTTAAAACATAAAAAGGCGTTAAACTTCATAGAAAAGATCAAAAATGCAAGAGGTGAAATAGTGAACAAAACAGTTGACATAGCTGACGCATTTCATACATATTATAGTACCCTATATGCAATCGGCAAGGGTAACCTATATCAAGATGAAAAAAAGAGACGGGAGAAAATGCAAAAATATATAAACACCGCGAAGCTGCCAAAATTACAAAAAGAACGCCTGACAGCCCTCGAAATGGAAATTACACAAGAAGAAATAATACGAGCACTTAAAGATACGCCCAACGGGAAAAGTCCTGGCCCGGACGGCTTCACCATTAAATATTATAAAAAATTTCAAAAACTTCTGATCCCGAGACTATGTGATTATTTCAATCAAATAGGAGAAGAGACAGAAATGCGACCCGAATCTCTGCTAGCACATATTACCATAATACCAAAACCGGGAAAAGACAAGACAATATGTTCCAACTACAGACCAATCGCGCTATTAAACACAGACACTAAACTCTATGCAAAAATATTAGCCACCAGACTTAAAGACCTAATACCAGACTGGATTAATACAGACCAAACTGGATACGTACCAGGACGAGAAGGCCGGGATAACACCCTGAAAACGATACTTTTAATGCAAAAAAACGATGCCGTAAAACCCCCAGTCCTATTGCTCTCAATTGACGCTGAGAAAGCATTCGATAGGGTGGACTGGGGATTTATGATGGAAACCCTTCAACATCTGGGAATAGGATCAAGATTTAGACAATGGGTACAAAACCTATATAACAAACCAACGGCAATGGTGAAGGTGAATGGTAAAGTATCTGCCCCCTTCGAAATGTTCAATGGAACTAGACAGGGCTGTCCGCTCTCCCCGTTGTTATATATACTGGCACTCGAGCCTTTCCTGGCAACCATACGAAACAATCCTAGAATAGAAGGGGCAAAAACAGGTCTAGAAGAACATAAAGTAGCAGCATATGCTGACGATATATTAATGTTCATAACAAACCCAACCTCAACCTTAGTGGACATTGCCAAAGAAATAAAAACCTACGGAGAATTATCTAATTTCAAAATAAATCCTAGAAAAACAGAAATCCTGAATATTGGTGTGGGAAAAAAGGAAGAGTTAGCCTTACAAAAACAACATACATACACATGGGTAAAGGAACTGAGCTATCTGGGGATCAAGGTGACACCTACAATAAAGGGCCTATTCTCTGCCAATTTTATTCCAATGTTAAATGAGGTGAAAACAGATTTAAAAAAAAATGCGATTAAACCCCTCTCATGGATCGGAAGAATCAATGCTCTTAAGATGGCCATTTTACCAAAAATAACATATAAATTCCAGACGTTGCCTATAAAAATTCCTCAAAGTTTTTTTAAGATAATGAAATCAATGCTGATAAAATACATCTGGAACAATAAAACCCCTAGGATAAACTTCAAAACACTCACAAGAAATAAAAAAGGAGGTGGAGTAGCAGCACCAGATATAGAGAGGTATTACAAATCTATAATAATAACACGGATGATAGAATGGGGAAACAAGCACAAAGAAAAAGATAAAAAATGGATACAAATAGAAAACAATTTAAGCAACACTGCACTATATAAAAATATATGGATCCCTCACAAATATAGAGACCTGGGGAAAAGGGTTCATGGAATAACCACGAATGTTTTTCAAACTTGGGACACGTTGCACAAACAAAACAAGTGGATTTACAATTCACCCCTAATACCACTCACAAGTACGAATTTTTTTTTGCCGGGAAAAATGACACAATTAGGAAAAAAAATAGGAACAGCACAATTTAAGGACATCATAGAAAGGGGAAAGATTAAATCATTCCAGAAGATAAAAGAAGAGCTTGGATGGAACATCACCCAATGGGAATACCTACAATTTCAGCATCTGATAAAATCAATTCCCACACCAATAAGAGCGGAAGGAAACCTAACACAAATTGAAAAATTATGTGCTACACAATTGCCAATAAAACATGTAACATCAAAAATATACCAAATATTGACAGATATAGAGTCGCAAGACAAACCGGAATTTATAAAAAAATGGGAACGAGAAATAAATAAAGAATTTGAAGAGCTACAACTTGGAAGAATCATAACATCAGTGCACAACTCCGCAACAGATATGAACACCATAGAGATGAACTACAAGTGCATCACCAGATGGCACAGAACACCGGAAATAATGCATAAAGTAAATAAAGACAATTCTTCGCTATGCTGGAGAGGCTGTGGACAGATAGGATCAACCTTACACATCTGGTGGAGCTGCCCTAAAATAATAGAATACTGGAGGGAAATCCAAGAAATTGTAAAGGAAATAACCCAGGAAGAACTAGACAACAATATCTATACATGTTTGTTCCACGACATAAAAGGTCCTAGGAACAGAGAGAAAGACACCCTGCTCCCGCAGCTAATAAACGCTGCCAAAGGACTAATCCCAAAAAATTGGCTAAATCCAAACAAACCAGAAATAAAAGATTGGTTTGCGAGAATCGAGAACTACAACAAACTGGAACATCTAAGTAGAAGTGACAATAGCCAACTTAAAAAACATAATAGAAAATGGAAACCATGGGAGAAATATAGAGAAACGCAAGAATATATAATGAAAATGCTCTAAATAAAACAGAAATTAGAAACAAACCACATACGGGGCGAGAGGGAGGGGGGGGGTGAGGGGGAGAGAGAGGGGGGGTGGGGGGGGGGGGGTGAGGGGGGGGAGGGGCGAGGGAGGGGTGGGGGTAGATACAGATGAAGATAGGATAGAGAGTAGGAGAAGAGAGATTAAGGGGAGGAAGCCTAGAAGCTCAATGGGATAAACTATCTAATGAGGAAAAAAAAAGAGAAAAAAAAAAAAAAAAAGATGAAGAAGAAAAGAAAAAAGAGAGGAAAAAAAAAAGAAGAAAAAAAAAGAGAAACAGTAATAAATAAAACAGAAGAAATTCACAAATGATGCAATACCGAGGTGGAGACGAAGGGCTTTCTCTGCTTGTGAAAACACGAGTGACTCTCTGGATATGGTAAAGTCTGATGTGAAAAAAAAAAAAAAATTCTACTGTGATGGATGAAATATTTTACCTCATTAACCACTTCAATACAGGGCATTTTCACCCCCTTCTTGCCCAGACCAATTTTTAGTTTTCAGCTTTGAATGACAATTGCGTGGTCCTGCGATGTGGCTCTCAAACAAAATTGACACCCTTGGAGTCCTGAGATCGGTCCCCGGAGCTGAAGAACTGTAGCGCTGTCATTGATCGTGTGTTCCCTTATATAGGGAACCACAATCAATGACCTCACACCTACAGCCACACCCCTCTACAGATAAGGTCATACATAACCCCTTCAGCGCCCCCCTTGTGGTTAACTCCCAAATTACAATTGTAATTTTCACAGTAAACAATGCATTTTAAATGCATTTTTTGCTGTGAAAATGACAATGGTCCCAAAAATGTGTCACAATTGTCCGAAGTGTCCGCCATAATTTTGCAGTCACGAAAAAAGTTGCTGATCGCCACCATTAGTAGTAAGAAAAAAAAAAAAAAATTAAAAATGCAATAAAACTCCCCTTTTTTGTAAATGCTATACATTTTGCGCAAACCAACCGATAAACCCTTTTTGCGTTTTTTTTTTTTTATACCAAAAATAGGTAGAAGAATACGTATCAGCCTAAACTGAGAATTTTTTTTCTATATTTTTGGGGGATATTTATTATAGCAAAAGTAAAAAATATAGAATTTTTTTCAAAATTGTCGCTCTATTTTTGTTTATAGCGCAAAAAATAAAAACCGCAGAGGTGATAAAATACCACCAAAAGAAAGCTCTATTTGTGGGAAAAAAAGAATGCCAAATTTGTTTGGGAGCCACGTCGCACGAACCGCGCAATTGTCAGTTAAAGCGACGCAGTGCCGAATCGCAAAAACTGTCCGGGTCCTTTAGTTGCCTAAAGGTCCGGGTCTTAAGTGGTTAAAAGCCCATACAGGTCATCAGTTTGGAATTGGCTGTGTCTAATGGCCCTAGAATTATTGACACCACACAGATGCTAAAGATACATGATATTTTAAGTAGATTTGTGGCCTCCTTAAAGTGGTAGTAAAGCCTCCTTGGTGATTTTTACCTACAGGTAAGTCTATAATAAGGCTTTCCTGTAGGTAAAATTAATATCTTACCCCGAATGCAGTCGGTAACATCACCGGCACATGTGCTCTGAAGGTCCGGAATACCTTGCTGGACCTTCAGAGCTTTGTGACGAAGCCGAGTGCTCTCACGCATTTGTCATTGAGGCTCCAGCCAATCACACATCCGGAGTGTGTAAACCCAGAAGAAAGACCAGAGGAACATGTCAGCCTTCTCAGCAGTGACAGCACAGTGCTGGAGGGCTTTGTTCCAAGGTGAGTATGCGATGTAGCAAATTATGCAATTCCCCTCCAGGTGTTTTGCCACTCTTATGTATTCTGCCCCTGCTTGCACCACAGAGGGGAGAATTACTGTAGTAGGCATGACTGTCAGCATTGTCACTGCTGATTCACGAGCCTTTAGCTTGTCAATCATCACTTGGCCACACCTAGTCCTGCCCACTGCTTTCTGAATTGACAACAATGCTTCTGTTGCTGGAACCTTTCATTGTAGGCTGCAGTGTCTGAGAGAGGAGCATGTAAGCCAACGCTCTTTTGGTCCTACTTCTCATGTGGGTTACAGGAGTGCATTTATTTCTGTTCTCTAGTAAACAAGAATCTGCCAACAATGTGCTAAAACCGATGAAAGTCTGAACCAACCACTCCTGTCGTCTAACCCGACGGTCACTGAGGACACTGTGATAAGCAGTCATGTGATTGCGCAGCTTTCGGGCTTAAATCCAGCAGGGGGACAGCTGTAGCATCAGATTGTTGCTGCAGTATGTACAGTGGGGCAAAAAGTATTTAGTCAGCCACCAATTGTGCAATTTCTACCACTTAAAAAAATGAGAGAGGCCTGTAATTGTCATCATAGGTATACCTCAACTATGAGAGACAAAATGTGAAAACAAATCCAGACAATCACATTGTCTGATTTGGAAATAATTTGCAAATTATGGTGGAAAATAAGTATTTCTGGCTCTCACAGACCTGTATCTTCTTCTTTAAGAGGCTCCTCTGTCCTCCACTCATTACCTGTAATAATGACACCTGTTTGAACTTGTTATTAGTATAAAAGACACCTGTCCACAACCTTAAACAGTCGCACTCCAAACTCCACTATGGTGAAGACCAAAGAGCTTTCAAAGGACACCAGAAACAAAATTGTAGACCTGCACCAGGCTGGGAAGACTGAATCTGCAATAGGCAAGCAGCTTGGTGTGAAGAAATGAACTGTCGGAGCAATAATTAGAAAATGGAAGACATACAAAACAACTGATAATCTCCCTCGATCTGGGGCTCCACGCAAGAACTCATCTGAAACGGATGCATGTAGAGTTGTAGCAGCAGGAGCTTGCATGTTGCAGAGGCACACAGGACTCCATAGGCCCAAAGGGGTACAGACGAAACAGGATTATAGTGTAGGGTGACCAGGCATCCGCAGTTTCAGGGGACAGTCCCCGGACCAAGTCTGTCCCTGGTTTTGTCCCCGGATTGTATTTGAACAGGGGCTGAGGCAATTTCAAAGATAGTCAGTGCAGAATTAAAAAAAAAATCTGAATTACACCCCCCGCTCTGCCACTCCTGCTAGCTTAGGGGGGTGTATTTTTTTTTCCATTTTCTGTGCCCCTTTCTGATGATCATGTGCTGGTCAGAGCAGACGGAATATTTCTTCAGTTTCAGGTACATGCCCATTCAGCTCCACTCACATGTTTTTCTGCCTTGGCTCAAGTCCCAGCCAGCCGCCTGCCTGCTTATCTCCTTGCTTACCCTGGCAAAGTGATCTTCCTCCGCACCCCACCCAGTAGTAGCCAGGGCTCGGAGAGTAAGACTTGACAGGCTATGAGGCGGGCGGTGACGGGCAGAGAGTCGCTTCAATTCTGCCATTACTAGTAAAAAAATAAAATTTGTCCCTGGATTTCATTTAAAAAAATGTCCAAGGTACTTGTTTAGACTGTCATAAAGAAGCCTTTAGTTGTAAATTAAAATCGCTATATATATACATTAAATTATCAGCATTGGAAGCATCATAGAAAATCATAGTGCGTGTACAGTGCTTCTACCATTCTTGTTTGTAGCATATAGAAAACTGTATTGGAACTGCATCAATAACTTTTTTTTGCTGCTGGACAAAAATTGTGGCTGTCAGAAGTAATGTGGGTCCCTATGACAACCATTCCCAGCTGCTCATTATTTGACCTGAACCAACAAAGTGATCAAAATGCACGCTGCATTTTCACACATCTATATTTGTCACATTTATGTGTGAAGAGGCAGAAAATGTTGTTAAGGCATGCCAGAACTTGTAGTCCCAAAACAACTTTTGGGCTGCAGATGACTACCTGTGAATGGCTAAAAATAATCAGTGTTTATTAAAAAAAAAATGTAGCATACCATATATATCAAAATATGTATAATAACAAGCACATAAAAGCTGCATTGTACTCCTTCATAACTCCGATAATTTTTTGGCGAACAGAACTTAGACCTTATTATTTGTTTGCAGCTTGCCTAGGTATTAAGAGATCTTTCAGCAACCTTGTATTTGCTATTAAAGTATATGTAAACCTGATCACTGGAATCTCAAACTTTAACATATTGATGTCATTACAAAAGTAAATTGTATTATTTTTAAATCTGCTGCTTTTATTTATCCCGGGTTTATGTCTATTCGTGTTAGTTTTGTAAGGGTAGAGTGGTGGTGGTTGTCACATGCTCCATGTGTTCCCTATTAACTCGGTGGGTGCCAAGTGTGGGTCACAGGGGACTACCACAGGATGTTTTTTTTTCTTTTTCATACATTATGGGACACTGAGTCAGGCTAATATTTATTACCTTTTGGGTTATACTTCATCATCAGGTGAATGGACACTGGGAGATCAAAGATCTTTAGACAAGAAGTGACCTCCCTATATAACCCCTCCCATACAGGAAGCACATCATTTTTTTATTTTACCAGTGTCTACAAGGTGGATGGCACGGTTCGTTGGAGCTCTCTGAGCTCCAGGTCTCTACTCCCACAAACCGTTCCAAAAATAAATCAAGTTATTGACCGATGGGATCCATTTGACACAGGCTTGTGCTTGGAGAAATGGTACCCGAGCCTTGCAAAGAAGACTCTTGTTTCTGCAAGGTTTTGCCTGTAATGTGACCTCTGGACACTACAGCACTAAGGCATTTCCTGCAGGGTGCTGTCCAGGTCCAAGGGAGTGGACTCTAAACATGAAAGGGTACCCAGTCTTTGAAGGTCCCTTGTAACTGGAACCCACCATGAAGGGTTAAGATTGGGCCCTTAGTTTCTAAGTAGCCCTGCGCCTGGATGGGTAAGTGAAACCCCTTTATTATTATATTGTGGGTGTCCCGGTAATTGTAACAATTAGTCAAGCTAGCTATGGACTGGACACCTGTGTGCGGTGACCATACGGGCGAGTTTTGGTCTAGCTGTGGGTGTTTGCAAAGTGTACTTTTTTTTTCTCTACTTGTGTCTGGCTGTTTTTTATCTCATCTGTATGATGGCACACGATGGTATGCTTTTCCGTTCGGTTCACCATGGTTCACGTGCGTTCGGAAGTGCACAACTGTATTTAGCAGTTGTTTGTTTGGCGGCCATGGCGCACTCGACTTCACTGCACATGCGCAGTGGTTTTTATTCTGGCGCACGAAGATTTGCGTCACGTGCAAATACAGCTACGCCCTTTCGCCGGGGCAGCGCACATGCGTGCGCACGCAGGCTTAGAACGTCTTGCCGCACACTCAGCTCATTTAAGTTGTGTAAGACAAGCATGTAGTGTTTCCTGAAGGCAGCTGTGGGACACAGAGCAGGCTCTGAACAAACACTTGGAAAATAATTCTGGGTCTGGAATCACTATGTTCCAACAAATCCTTAGTGATCAGACCGTCAGATAAGGGGGGGGGGGCATTGTGGTTCTTGACCGATGCGATTACTTAAAGGAAATGCATCAGATTGTTGATGATCAAGACACTTACACCCCCCTTGATAGGGACCCAGTACTCAAATACAAAAAGGAACTTGAAAGTTATAGTCAAACGAGGTCTGGATAGGGGCATTTTGAACAACAAGGAAGCTTTATTTCTGGTAGCGAGTGCTCCCCGCATTTCCGTTATTTATTATTTACCTAAGATTCATAAGAGCCAAACCCTGGATGGCCCATTGTTAGTGGCATCGACTCAGTTACGTCCCGGGTGGGTAAGTATATTGATTTTTTTTTCTTACAACCTCTTGTCCAGACCACCCCTTCTTACATTAAAGACACCAAGCAAGTTATTAATACACTTGCTGCTATCTCCCCCAAACCCAGGGGAGATTTGAAGAGAAGGGGTATGAGAGCGCTTCCCTGGGCCAACTAATTGAGAAAACTAGGAATATTGAGAGGGGACATCTACTGAAAGACAGTGTCAGGCCTGTCAGAGAGGGTAATTTTTCCTTCCCTTTCATCACAACATTCTCTGTTCAGCATCAGAGTATCAGGAAGCTGATCCAGAGACATTGGCACATTCTCACAACCGACCAAGTTCTGGCTTTGAGTTGTGTCGTGTTTAAAGGTGCATCTACACTGGGCAATCGCATTGCTCCCAGTGTTCATGATCCTCCCACAGAACATAGAACATTTTTGGAAAATCTCACAGGTTACTATAGGTGCAAACAATGCCAAGTCTGTTCCCTTAATGCAGTGTTTCTCAACTCCAGTCCTCAAGCCCCCCCAACAGGTCATGTTTTCAGGATTTCTCTCAGATGAAACGGCTGTGGTCATTACTACGGCAGTGAAATTGATCAAATCACCTGTGCAAAATAATGGTAAGCCTGAAAACATGACCTGTTGGGGGGCCCTGAGGACTGGAGTTGAGAAACAATGCCTTAATGTATGCAAGGATAGGAAATTGTGTTCTTTCCAGTCCACTAAAACTAACAAAACCTATGAGGTCGAGCCCTTCATTACGTGCTCGACGAAAGAGGTGATATATCTCATCCAGTACCCTTGTGGCCTCCAATATATTGGGAGGACCAAAAGGCCAGAGTGGGATGAAACGAACATATTGCCAAAATCTGGGACGGGTACGACAAACATTCTGTCTCGAGACACTATGATCTGATGCATAACAGGGACCCCTCCAACACATTATTCGTCGGTATTGACAAATACCGCCCACATTGGAGGGGGAGTAACCTAGTTTGTAAGATTTCCAGGTGCCTGGAAATGGCTAAACAGCCATCATATTCGATGGGGCATTTTTTTAGATCTTTTGAGATTTTTTATTTTTTATCCACATAGCTTCCATAATTTGGCGGTCTGGGTTACATCTTTGTGGCGTTGGTGAAGGCTACAATGTGTATTGACGTCCGCTCCTTTTTGTGCTTTAGATGCACGCGCATGCGCACCAGCTATCTGGTAGGTCCCAAAGGAGGCTTGGTTTGTTCGGGCACGCGCGCACACGCCTAAATTGCGGATGTCACATTAATGGGTCAGTATATATGGGGGGTGATGCGGTGTGCCTGTGGCATTCGCAGCACTATGAAGTGCCTCATGCGCTGTGGCATTAGAAGAATTGTGATATCGCTGACTTTTCTGTCCAACAAGACTGTCTATTACTCTGAAATTCCTCTATTGCCGTTCTTCTTCTTTATTAACTTCACTTTTCTTCATATAAGATACTGCTGCTTTGCAGCAGACAGTCCATGTACAAAAACACATGATGAATAAAGTATAACAGAAAATGGTGGTTCAAATATTCAATCTTGTCATTTAACATAAGATGGTGGATATATTTCTTTCTTCAGTATTTACTCTCTCTCTCTGTAAGTTATCAAAGCATTCTCTGATTTCTCTGAAAGGTATACCTCTGTTGTTTGCAACTTGGTTTGCAGGGTTACTTTTGCAGGGTTAGCTTAGTTGGGTTTGGTTTCTGAATTAGGTTAGGTGGAACTACAAGTGAACACACAGCTAGATCAGTATTCAGTTCTAATCACACTATTTACAATAAGAACACATAACTGTGTACCATACCTAATTTGCCCCGTTGCTTCCATAAAACTGCTCTGTATGTCTGCTCTGCTCTGCTGTCTGCATGTGGAAAAGAATTTGCAGACCATGTGCTGGAAACTTCATGACAGCATAGAATGCAAAGCTGGCAGTGATTGGTCAAAACTCTGCTCAATGTGAGATTGGCTGTGATTGGGCCAAGGCTTATGATGAGTCACAAAAGCTTAACTCTATGCTTTCTGGCATGAATTTTACTGTGAATTGCTTACCTACTGCTGCCATACAAACAAATGCCTCTTAAAGGCATATTTTTTCTTTTGCTTCTGTGAACACAACATACAACTGTTATACAACATCCAAGCATAAAATCACAGTGAATAACTCTGCCTTTGTCTCTCACATATAAACATGTGCACTACATTAGGTTCTTAGCAGGTTTAGCTGTATATACATGTAGGTTATATTAGCTACCTAGGACAGGTTCTAGCTGGCCAGCTACAGTGCCGCCCGTGTCCTTTGAAGAAGCGATCTCGCGCAAAACTGGTTGGGCGGAACGTGTGGCATATCGGCATCACCCCCCTTTTTGCTGCTTGGTTTTCCCTATTGGACGGGTAGTCTGTTTGTCTCCGGCCGGGACGCCAGACTGAAAGGCTTGAATTACACTGGAACCATGTGAGTGTGTTTTTGTCTTTTTTAATAAAGTTTTTTTAATGGTTTTACACTATTGGAGCCCTCTGTCTTTGTTTCTATGAAATGCGGTCTTCCACGTATTTTGTAACTTTTGAATGAGACGAGGATTATTACCAAACCGTGTCCATCCAGCTTCCAGCTCTGCTAATCTCTGAACCTACATGCTATCTGGGGTCTCCTACTAGCTAGGGACCACTGGGAATCTGGTAAGCAGATTTTATGCTTTGGTGGTGGAGATTTCTATCTGGTGGATTGTCACTTCGATTTGGTGGAAACATCCGATTATTTAAGTGTGGAGTTTTCCTTTTTCACTGGTGACGGACTGTGTCATAGTGTTTCAATTGTGATTTCAATCACTCACCATTCATGGACATTCTTTTTTGGTCTTCACAATACTAATTGATTATATGTCAAGTACATTTATTAGTTTATAACATATATTTGAATGTTTATTTATCATGTTTAGCGCAACTTGTTTTTTTCCCCATATGTTTATCACTGTTTAATGTCACACAGTAAGGTGCTGCTTTATATATTGGCCTCAGGAGTCATCATTTTGCTTATCTTGTTCATCACAGGTTTATTTGAACACATTAGCGCAGTTATTTTCTCAATTTTTTTTCTGAACAAACACTCGCAGTGCTTCATTTCTTCTTCCCTGGGTCACGTGAGTCACCAGGTGTTGCTTGGCAGGTTAAAGGTGCTTAGCAGGATTGTTGCATAGGGGCTTGGTGAGCCCTATTAAAGGGTCTCCCTTCTAAAGGGGTGTTGTCACACACACCCAGGTACTCTTTGTTTGTCGCTATTAACGTTTTCCAAAAAGAGGAGTGGGACTACAGCTGAAGGGCACACCTATGTTATCAGTAGTTCCTGATGAACTTGGTCATATCCCTAGTGTTGTATCCCCTGAAGGACTAGAGGCTTTCGGGCAAGCTGAGCCGCTGCACCTATCTGGTATTGTGCCTATAGTCAACGCTGCTGCTTCTCCCTTTATCACTAAGGATGAACTATCCTCAGCCCCAACCGGGTTAGAGCACAACATTTCTGGCAGGATTGCCGCCATTCCTCAGGGTAGCAAGAAGCGTGGCAGATCCCCCTCCCTGGAGCCTCCTAGTTTGGAGCAGGAATGGGTTGAGAATAGGGAAGAGTTAAAAAGTTCAGGATTCTGTGGAGTGCCTGGCAGATGAGTCTCCTCCCGAGCAATCTGGACTAGAAGCTATCCAGCTGATACCTGCCTCTCAGTCACAGAGGCCTTTCATCCAGACCATGACCGAAATGGTTCGTTCTGTCTTTAAGTTGCCTCTTTGGAAAAAAAAAACAAGAGGTGACTGAGCCCCCCTGATCCTCTTGGATCTTTGAGGCCTCTTCAGGCCGCACCGACTTTCCCTCTACACCCCCTGTTGGAACAGGCGATGTATGTCGATTGGGAACATCCTGATAGGACCTTTATGCCTCATAAAAGGTTTTCCGTTTTATATCCCATGGATGAAAGATTTGTTAAAAATTGAGCTTGCCAGCACATAGATGCAGCAGTCTCTTCCATAAATAATAAGTTGAGGCCACATACACACGATCGGTCCAAACCGACCGTGTGTATGGCCCATCAGTCTTTTGTCCTTCAGTCCAAAGTTTTAAAACTTGCTTTAACCACTTCAATACCCAGCCATAGAAAATTGACGGCCTGGGATGGGATTTACCATCCTAAGTGGCCGTCAATTGACGGCCTGGGCATTGCAGGCGAATATCTGGATGATGCCTGCAGCCAGAGGCATCATCCAGATATCCTCTTCTTCAGCCTGACGATTCTGCACAATGTAAGAACGATCATAGCGGCGGTTCCGCCGCTTGATCGTTCTTACAGGCCGCGGGAGGGGACATCCGCCGCCATCCGGTGCTTCTCCGGGCTTACCTGTGCCTTCGGGGGCCCGGAGAACGAATCGTCGGCGGCGGCAGGAAGCATAGAGATGACTGGTGACCAGATGGTCACCAGTCATCTCTATGACCGTCGGAGGACCCGGGCGCGATCTGATGACGTCACGCCCAGGTCCCCGTAAGTAAACAAAGCCACAATTGCGGCTGTAAGCCCCCATTCATGAGATCTGTGAATTTTTTTTCACCAATCTCATGGTTTCCAGCCTGGAGGAGAGATGTGAGGTCTTATTGACCCCACATCTCTCCATAAAGAGGACCTGTCACACACATTTCCTATTACAAGGGATGTTTACATTCCTTGTAATAGGAATAAAAGTGGAAAAAAAAATAAATGAAAAAAAGTGTAAAAATAAATAAAAAATAAGTCAATAAAAAAAATAAAAGATAAAAAAAAAATTAAAACGCCCCTGTCCCCGATAGCTCGCGTGCAGAAGCGAACGCACACGCAAGTCCCGCCGACATATGTAAACGCCGTTTAAACCACATAAGTGAGGTATCGCCGCGTGCGTTAGAGTGCCAGCAACAAATCTAGCACTAGATCTCCTCTGTAAATCTAAACTGTAACCTGTAAAAAATAAATAAAGCGTTGCCTATGGAGATTTTTAAGTACCGAAGTTTGGCGCCATTCCATGAGTGTGCGCATAATTAAAGCGTGACATGTTGGGTATCTATTTACTCGGTGTAACATAATCTTTCACATAATACAAACAAATTGGGCTAACTTTACTGTTTTGTTATTTTTTTAATTCATAAAACAATTTTTTTACAAAAAAAAGGCGTTTGAAAAATAATTGCATAAATACCGTGCAAGATAAAACTTTGGAATGACCGCCATTTTATTCCCTAGGGTGTCTGCTAAAAAAAACATATATAATGTTTGGGGGTACTGTGTAATTTTCTAGCAAAAGAATGATGATTATTACATGTAGGAGAGAAGTGTCAGAATAGGCCCGGTATGGAGGTGGTATAAAAGCCTGGTATTGAAGCGGTTAAAATCGGACTGATGGACGCCTGACCATCGGTCAAAACCGATGGTTTAGTATGCAAAAGCATCGGTTCAAAAACCCACGCATGCTCAGAATCAAGTCGACGCATGCTTGGAAGCATTGAACTTTTTTGAGCACGTCGTTGTGTTTTACGTCACCGCGCTCTGACACGTGTGTACGCACATCAGACCATTAGTCTGTGAACCGATGAAAATGAACTTCAGTCCGTTTTCATCGGTTTGGACTGATCGTGTGTACACGGCCTAAGTTGTCCGGTTGATAGTGCACAGGGCCCGAAAGACCCTCTTGACAAGAAATTGGAGTTGTTATTAAAAGCCTCCTTTTCTTTGACCAGTTTAACTATTTAGCCAGCTGTTGCAGCAATTAGTATTTGCCATAAGAAAATAAGTTCAGCGCCAGTGAAAAAACCACCTGGATGGTGGACTTTACACATCAACCAAGTGTACAAAAATATATTCAATGGTGTAACGGATTGAACCGTGACAACCAGAGTCTTTGGAAGGATGAGAGATACTCCTGTGCCAGGGACACTAATAACTCCTGGGTCTAAGACCACCCTGTGCCCTTTTGGGTGTAGGGTGGCTAATAGGATCATAATTCATATACAAACAAGTACAGAGCAGAGTCTCGTCTTGATTATGGGAAATGGAATGGATTGTGTATGTAAGATTGTCGCAGTGTTTTGGATAAGCTTGTCGTGGGTGGATGGAAGGTCGTAAACGGTGGTGACCGTTACAAATGGTTAAAGTGATAAGGATCTAGATCTACTCCTGTGAAAATATATGTCCTCACAGACTTAGAGGTGGTTCACCCTAAATATAATCTCTCCCATGTGATCCAGCATACTGGCGTCAGCGCCAGTATGCTGTTTTTTTTTTTTTTAAATCCCCCCACTTTTTTTTTTTTTAAATCCCCCACTTACTGTATTATCTTCAATTTTAATTTCTTACCCCCGTGGTGGACGGCGCCAGTATAGCGCGTCACATCTTACGAAAATACCCGATTAAGGACTCGGGTATCCTCGGCGAAATGCGGCGCCTGCGCACAGACCTAGGAGCTGACTGCGCAGGAGCTGTATTTCTCCGAGTCCTATGGCGTGTCACGCCCTCTGAAAAAAGCCGGAATAGGACTCGGAGAAACACGGCACCTGCGCAGTCAGCTCCTAGGTCTGTGCGCAGGCGCCGCATTTCGCCGAGGATACCCAAATCCTTAATCGGGTATTTTCGTAAGATGTGACGCGCTATACTAGACCCGTCCACCGCGGGGGAAAGAAATTAAAATTGAAGATAATACAGTAAGTGGGGGATTTAAAAAAAAAAAACAGCATACTGGCGCTGACGCCAGTATGCTGGATCACATGAGAGAGACTATATTTAGGGTGAACCTTCGCTTTAATTAGGTGAGGTACCAAGGTGTATCCCATAAATAAAAATAAAATGAAGAAAAAGTCCATACACACTGAAGGTGACATGGAAACAATTCCCATAAGGTAGGTTAGAACAAGATATGTTCTCAAAGATGCAGTCCCCTGGAACTTATAAAAGATGAGGTACCCTTACCGGATGGAGTGGACCCACAACTCACCATACGGCGGGGGGGTCACAAAGGCTAAATGGGCTGATTGCCCTCACTGGTCACGCCAGACGTGGTTGTAACCGATACGATCAGAATGCATCCGCGGCCAAGTATCTCAACTCCAATCCAGACTCCGTGGGGGGGTAAGGACCATTTCCTCACTGCGCAAACCTTTTTTTGCATGACAGCTTCCATCCACTTATCTATTGTGGATGATTGGTTTTTCTTGGCTGATGTGGATTAGGACATTATTGGTATTGGATTGCAGTGTTAATTTATCCTTGTGCCATCCAGGTGTTTTTTTCACTGGCGCTGCACTTATTTTCTTATGGCAAATACCAATTGCACTTATTTTCTTATCTGTTCACAATTTTCCTTTGTTGTGTTGGCTGCCTATCTTTTCTGTTTTCATATTAGCGCAATATATTTATTTTATTTTTAATTGGTATTTGCCAGTCCGTAAAGGATCGGATCAAAAGGCCTAATAGGCTTAAAGCGAATGTCCCCCTGAAAAAGATATTAAAAGCCAGCAGCTACAAATACTGTAGCTGCTGACTTTTAATATTTGGACACTTACCTGTCCTGGAGTCCAGCGGCGTCCGCAGCAGAGGACGAGCGATCGCTCGTCGCCCTGCTGCTCCACGGTGAGGGAACCAGGAAGTGAAGCGCCCGGTTCCCTACGGCGCATGCGCAAATCGCGCTGCGCCCGCCAATTGGCTCCCGATGTGTGCTGGGAGCCGAGTGTTCCCAGCACACAACGGGGGACGGACGGGATGTGGAAAAAAAAAACGTCTCTTGCCCGAGACGTGTGGCCAGAAACGGGTGCAAATACCTGTCTTTAGACAGGTATCTGCACCCCCCTCCCCCCTGAAAGGTGTCAAATGTGACACTGGAGGGGGGGAGGGTTCCGATCAGCGGAAGTTCACTTTAGGGTGGAGCTCCGCTTTAACCAAAAGGATGATCTGCCTGAAGGTAAGACAGATATTCCTTGAGCTCTGTGTTTTGCGGTTGACGCTTTAAAAGGATTCAATATAGCAACTTTTTCGTTTGGCTCTCAGCTCTGTACATATGCGCAGACTTTTATGGCTTAACTACTTGCCGACCTGCCACCGTAGCTCTACGTCGGCTCTCTCGCAGGCCACTAGGGGGCGCGTGCCCCCGAGTCCCGTGCCCGGCGGGCGCGATCGCCGCCGTGCACCCACGATTGTTAGAGCGGGGACCAGGAGCTGTGTGTGTAAACACACAGGTAAACACACAGCTCCCGGTCCTGTCAGGGGGGGAAATGCTGATCTTCTGTTCATACAATGTATGAACGAAAGATCAGTGATTTCCCCATATCAGTCCACTCTCCCATACAGTTAGAACACACCCAGGAACATA
Source organism: Rana kukunoris (assembly GCA_029574335.1). Classification (NCBI taxonomy): domain Eukaryota; kingdom Metazoa; phylum Chordata; class Amphibia; order Anura; family Ranidae; genus Rana; species Rana kukunoris. The sequence continues at coordinate 253,993,568 of CM056049.1, forward strand.
CCCCCTTCCCCGCCCCCTAGTGTTAACCCCTTCACTACCAGTGGCATTTTTATAGTAATCCAATGCTTTTTTTAAAGCATTGATCGCTATTAAAAATGCCAATAGTCTTAAAAATTTGTCAAAAGTGTCCGATGTGTCCGCTATAATGTCGCAGTACCGGAAAAAAACGCTGATTGCCGCCATTACTAGTAAAAAAAAAATATTAATAAAAATGCCATAAAAATACCCCCTATTTTGTAAACGCTATAACTTTTGTGCAAACCAATCAATAAACGCTTAGAGTTGGTTCACACTGGGGCGACACGACTTCCAGTGCGACTTTCAGAGGTGACTCCGACACGTCTTGAGCATGACCCACAGGGCGATCTGGGGCGATTTACAACACGACTTGAAGTCGTCTCCAGGACAGGAGACATTCCAGTGTCCAATAAAAAAACAATCAGCTCTGGGAGAGGGAGGGGTTTGCCTGAGAAATGTATGTTATCTTGCTGAAAGGTCGCTTCAGTTAAGACAGTGATCAGACTTGGAGGCGACTTCCATTGAAATCAAAGGGTACAAGTCGCCTAGAAGTCAGATTGAAGTTGTACAGGAACCTTTTCTGAAGTCGGAGCGACTTGAGTAGTGTGTATTAACACCGGTCCCATTCACTTACATTGTTTTTCTCTACAGCGCGACTTGGGACGTCTTAAGGCGACTTGAGGCGACCTCAAGTCGGATCCCAAATCGCCCCAGTGTGAACCGACTCTTATTGCGATTTTTTTTTTTTTTTACGAAAGATAGGTAGAATACGTATCGGCCTAAACTGAGGAAAAAAAATGTTTTTTTATATATTTTCGGGGGATATTTATTACAACAAAAGTAAAAAATATAATTTTTTTTTAAAAATTGTCGCTCTATTTTTGTTTATAGAGCAAAAAATAAAAACCGCAGAGGTGATCAAATACCACCAAAAGAAAGCTCTATTTGTGGGGAGAAAAGAAAGCCAATTTTGTTTGGGAGCCACGTCGCACGAACGCGCAATTGTCAGTTAAAGCGACGCAGTGCCGAATCGCAAAAAGTGCTCTGGTCTTTGGGCAGCAATATAGTCCGGGGGTGAAAGACTGGTCAGCCGAGCTTCCTTGTAAAAAGTTATTAGCAGGCTTCCCTTTTTATAAGAAACATTTATTCGGTGATCATTTGGATAAATATATCCAAAATATTTCCAGAGGGAAGAGAACTCCCTCATTCAAAACTTCAGAGACTGCTTCCTCAAATGTCTCAGCATCAGGGCAGTTCCGTTGCCGGCAGGGCGCTAAGGCAAGGGGCAAGCTGCAAGTTCGGGGCCAGAAAAAGCCCTGGGTCCTTAATTCTTTTAAACCTAGCACTAAGCCCTCCTTTTGAGAGGATTCCCCCACTTTATGGAGTGGGGGGAAGGTTCCTGCATTTTGCGGACATTTGGAAAATTCAGGACGAACGGGTCACCTCAATTATATCTCACGGTTACAGGCTGGAGTTGCGGGGGAGGCTCCCCCAGAGGTTTCTAAGATCCAGCGTTCCCTCGGATACTTTTAAAAGAAACTTATTGTTTCAAGCACTACATCGTTTAGTGCATCACAGAGTAATTGTAGAGGTTCCAATACTCGAAAGGGTCACAGGGTTTTACTCAAACCTCTTTACGGTTCAGAAACCAAACAGGGACACAAGGCCCATTTTGGACCGAAGACCCCTGAACAAGTATCTAACCATACAATACTTTCGGATGGAGTCGGTCCACTCAGTAGTAACCTCACTCCACACGCTACAGCCCCCTGGGTATTCACAAGGGTCCTAGCACGAGTACTGGACCTTTTAAGGGCCCAAGGGATTCTGGTACCTGGATGACCTCCTGCTCAGAGATCACTCAGTACAGGCTCTAGAACAGGGCATAATATACACAGTATAGGTATTTGAAGAGCTTAGGCTGGACCATAAATACCGAAAGTTCCACCTTGAGACCAGCTCAAAATGTAAATTATCTAGGTTTGATCCTAAACATGGTCCAAGCAAGAACGTTCTTGCCACCCATAAGGATCTGCACCCTGAAGGATTAGGTGCGTCAGATAAGGGGCACCAGACAACCCTCCATTCGGCTATGCATCAGCCTTCTAGAAAGCATGGTATCCTCCTGTGAGGCAGTGCCCTGTGCCAAGTTCCATTCCAGGCCCTTACAACAAAACATTTTGTTGGCTTGGAAGAGGGGAATAAAAGCCCTGGATTATGCAATGTGCTTATCCCCTCTGGCATCCTTAAGCCTAAATTGGTGGCTGCAGGATCAGAACCTGCAAAAAGGAAAATCCTTCTCCCAGTAACTTGGAGAGTACTGATTACAGATGCCAGTCTCTCAGGCTGGGGAGCGACCCTAGATGGGCTCTCAGCCAAGGGGAAATGGTCAAACAGAACAGATCCTGCCCATCAACGTCCTGGAATTAGGGGCAGTATGTCTGGCCCTACACTCCTGGACGGTGGAGCTTCAGGACTACCCTATCAGGGTCCAGTCTGATAATATCACTGTAGTGGCCTATATAAACCACCAAGGCGGTACCAGGAGTCATTCAGCTCTGAAGAAGGTAAACTACATACTTGCCTGGGCAGAAACATATGTGTTAATTATATCGGCAGTCCATATCCCAGGAGTAGAAACCTGAAATGCAGATTATCTCAGCCGCCAGCAGATCTGCCCCGGGGGAATGGTCCCTACACCCAGAGGTGTTCCAGGAAATTTGCCAACATTGGGAATGGCCAGAGGTCGACCTACTGACATTCAGATTCAACAACAAACTACAGCAGTTTGTCTCTCGAACAGGAGATCCTCTGGCAATTGTAGCAGATGCTCAGATAGTTACATGGAGCCAGTACTCCCTGGTTTATGCCTTCCCTCCGATTCCTCTCCTTCCACTTTTGTTTCACAGGATTCGGAGAAAGGGGGTCCCAGTCATTCTGGTGGCACCAGCCTGGCCCAGAAGGCCCTGGTTCCCGGAGATTGTCAGACTGACGAAAAATGGAACATGGACGCTTCCACAGCGCCATGATCCACTGTCTATATTCCACCCCAATTTACAGTCTCTACATTTGATGGCATGGCTATTGAAGCCAGGGTGTTAAAGGACCGAGGCATCTCGGGACCAGTAATGTCTACCCTAGTCAATTCTAGAAAGGCTGTCACTAGAAAGGTCTATCTTAAAGTCTGAAAGACTTACCGTATTTATCTTGCTATAACGCGCCATGGCGTATAGCGTGCACCCCCAACCTAGAAGGAAAATGCCTGGAAAAAAAAATACTTAGTTTGGATGCCCCTCGTCGGTGTCTTGTCCGGCGTCCTTCTGCAGCCATCGTGGTGTCCTCCTTGCTTGATCCCCGCTTCCTGCGCTGTGTTCGAACCACTCCGCCGACATATACCGAGCACAGTACACTCGGGTATAGTCGGGCAGGCTCGGCTCCTCTCGCGTAAAGGACGTACAGGACGTAACCGCAAGCGGAGCCGAGCCTGCCCGACTATACCCGAGTGTACTGCTCAAGTTTTGCCCCATATCAGTATACTTCCAAAGGCCTTTAGCCTCCCATTCACTGATCTGAACCTTTATGCAGGGGGCAACTGGTTTGCTTCCACCCATTGGGTCACCGATGTGTCCTTGGGACTTGAATTTGGTGCTATCTGTACTACAGAAGCAACCATTTGAACCTATTAAGGAATAGAGGTTGACCGATATAGGTTTTTCTCTGACTGATGCAGATGCCGATATTTAGAATCTGAGGCGGCCGATGGCCGATATTTTAGGTCGATTAAAAAAAAAAAAAAAACCCACTCCACTTCTTCCTGCTTACTCCTGTCACTCTAGCACACATTTGATGTCCTCAGTACAGATAGCACTGGTTTGCACTTGCAGGTGGAACTGGTCGGTGCCACCGGCGGGTGGTGCTGATTGGCACTTGCAGGTGGCACTGGTTTGGAACTGACAAATGGCACTGGCAGATGGCACTGGTTGCCATTGGCAGGTGGCACTGGTTTGTAACTGACAGGTGGCACTGATTGGCACTAGCAGGTGGCACTAGTTTGGGACAGATGGCACTGGCAATTGGAACTGGTTGGCACTGGCAGGTGGCAATGATGAATGAATGAAAACTTGAATAGCGCGGCACATGAGAACTAAATCGCCTCTGGGCGCTTGATTGGCGGTTGCACTGGCTGGCAGTGGTGGGTGACACTGGCTGGCACTGGTTGGCACTGGCGTATGATGCTGGCACTGGTTGGCACTGGCGGGTGGCACTGACAGATGGCACTTTTTTGCAGTGGCAATGACAGATGGCACTTTTTTGCAGTGGCAATGACAGATGGCACTTTTTTGCGGTGGCACTGGCTAGTGGCACTGGCTGGCGGCACTGATTGGCGGCACTTATTGGCACTTACAGATGGCACTGACATATGGCACTGGCTGGTGGCACTGATTGGCACTGGCTGGTGGCACTGACAGATGGCACTGATTGACACTGGCTGGTGGCAGTGGCACTGACAGATGGCATTGGCACTGCCTGGTGGCACTGATTTGCGCTGAGTGTGTGAAACTGACAACAGAGAGGAGAGAGCTGTCAAAATTGAGCTTGATGTGGGGGTGGGACACGGCCGGGGTGGGCAGGACCCAGCAGCTAAATGACACCAGGGCGGGAACCCTGCAGCTAAATTACACCAGCTAATTATTGGGCTGCTTTAGAAAGGGAGCGGGGCCACATACATAGTGGCCTGCCCATTCCTGACATCGAGCTCACAGCTGCTTTCTCTCTCTCTCCTCTGTTACATGTCACTTTTACACACTCAGCGCGGCGCATGATGCTGCCAGAGCCACTGAGTGTGGAGACGGGAGGAGGAGTGGCTGTCAGTGTAAAATATCGGCCTAATTTTGATAATAATTGGCCGATTTTATCAAAAATGGCCAAATATCGGTCAGCCGATATATAGGTCAACCGCTGTTAAAGAGGAGGTTCACCCTAAATATACTGTTTCCCATGTGATCCAGCATACTGGCGTCAGCGCCAGTATGCTGTTGTTTTTTTTTTTTAACCACTTCGTTACTGGGCACTTAAACCCCCTTCGTTCCCGGACCAATTTTCAGCTTTCGGTGCTCTCACAATTTGAATGTCAATAACTCAGTCATACAACATTGCATCCAAATGAATTTGTTGTCCTTTTTTTCATACAAACAGAGCTTTCTTTTGGTGGTATTTGATCACCTCTGCGGTTTTTATTTTTTGCGCTATAAATGAAAAAAGACGGAAAATTTTGAAAAAAAAAGAATTTTCTTAGTTTATGCGATAAAATTTAGCAAAATATTAATTTTTCTTCATAAATTTTGGTCACAATTTATACTGCTACATATCTTTGGTAAAAATAACCCAAATTAGTGGGTATTATTTGCTCTTTGTGAAAGTTAGAGAGTCTACAAGCTATGGTGCAAAAATAATTTCTTGCGACCCGAACACGCCAGGAAAGTACAAATACCCCCCAAATGACCCCTTTTTAGAAAGTAGACATTCCAAGGTATTTAGTAAGATGCATGATAAGGTTTTTGATGTTGTAATTTTTTCCCACAATTCTTTGCAAAATGAATATTTTTTTTATTTTTTTTTTCCCCCTCACAAAATTGTCATTGTAATAGGTTATTTCTCTCACATGGCATGTGTATACCACAAATGACACCCGGAAATACATTCTGCTACTCCTCCTGAGTATGGCGATACCACATGTGTGGGACTTTTTCACAGCCTGGCCACATACAGAGGCCTAATATGCAGGGAGTGCCATCAGGTGTTCTAGGAGCATAAATTACACATCTAACTTGTTGACTACCTATTACACTTTTGAAGGCCCTGGAGCACCTGGACAATGGAAATGCCCACAAAGTGACCCCATTTTGGAAAGCTAACGCCCCAACGTATAATCTATGAGGCATAATGAGTCTTTTGAACGATTCTTTTTTTTCCAAACGTTTTTGGAAAATGTGGAAAAAAAATGAAAACACAATTTTTTTACGCAAAGTTGTCCATTTATAAGATATTGCCAACACATATCATGTACATAGCAAAAATGACACCCCAAAATACATTCTGCTACTCCTCCTGAGTATGGCGATACCACATGTGTGGGACTTTTTCACAGCCTGGCCACATACAGAGGCTCAATATGCAGGGAGCACCATCAGGTGTTCTAGGAGCATAAATTACACATCTAACTTGTTGACTACCTATTGCACTTGTGAAGGCCCTGGAGCACCAGGACAATGGAAACGCCCACAAATTGACCCCATTTTGGAAAGCTAATGCCCCAACGTATAATCTATGAGGCATAATGAGTCTTTTGAAGAATTCATTTTTTTCCAGAAGTTTTTGGAAAATGTGGAAAAAAATGAAAACGCTATTTTTTTATGTAAAGTTGTCCATTTATGAGATATTGCCAACACATAGCATGTACATAGCAAAAATGACACCCCAAAATACATTCTGCTACTCCTCCCGAGTATGGCGATACCACATGTGTGGGACTTTTTTACAGCCTGACCACATACAGAGGCCCAAAATGCAAGGAACACCAAAAGGTGTTCTAGGGACGCATAGCATGCACATGGCAAGAATTACACCCCAAAATACATTATGCTAAGCAAAGGGTAAACAAAAAAATGTATCTGTGGTTTTAGTAGCGCAGTTGTCCACAGGATGATAGCACTGGTCCAGGCAGCAGGCAGGGACTTGGTCAGCGGGCATGATGGCATAGGTCCTACGGCAGCAGGCAGAAGTAGGGCCTCGTTCAGGACAGAGTTGGGACAGGGGTAGAGGCTTCTCCCACCCAAATCTCTTTGAAGCCTCCGGGCAACCAGACCCTAATCTAGAATGAGAAAACAAAAACAATTGTTTTCTTCATCCAGAAAAACAATTCTGGAGCCCCTCACATATGTGAGACCCCTGTGCTATGAATCCCACTAGTCCACTGGCAGGGTAAAAGATCAGTCCAAGAGGCAGGCAAAAAGAATGGTCAAACAGTCCAGGGTCAGTTCCAGATCAGGCAGAGGTATAAACAGAATCGGTAGGCATAAGCGTGGTTAAATAACAGTCCAGGGTCAGTTCCAGATCAGGCAGAGGTATAAACCGAATCGGTAGGCAGAATCGTGGTCAAATAACAAGCCAGGGTCATAAGCAGAGGTATAAGGGGTGTGAAGGTAAATGGCAGGAAGTGACTAATAATTTAGTGAGGTATGGTAACGGGCGAAACAACCAACTACACAGAGGCCTGGTTGGGAAGGGCATTTAGGACAATAAAAAGTGGTGTCTCTTCTCACTCCTGCTTTGGAGCACACCTTGCATCTTTTTTGGCATTTTTGGCCTGTTGGTCTGGGAGGGATTTTATCTGGAAAGTGGCGCTCGTTGAGTCGGCTAACCACATCGGATCGAATGTTTGCTGGTGGGTTGCTGGGGTATAAAAGGGCAGTGGTGATTTCCTCCAGGTAGAAAAGGTAGGATTTGGGTCTTGGAGTGGATTTACGATATATAACATAAGTATTGTACGTGGCCAAATTGAACAAATAAATTGAAACTTTTTTATACCACTGGTATGATCTTCTTGTGGAAAGGTAGGGTTCCAGCATCTGGTCGTTCAAATCGACACCCCCCATGAACTTATTGTATTCTTGAATACATTTTGGCTTCTGGATTCGCCCATTCCTCGTTCTGGTCTCAACGAATGTGTTCTTGTGGATTGTAGAAAGCACGTACACATCCCTTTTGTCCCTCCATTTTACGGCCAGAACTTCCTCATTGCGTAAACTCGCCGTCTGGGGTGTTCTTTCTGAAAAGGTTTCGGAACAGGGGCAAACTGGTATAAAAACTGTCCACATACAAGTGGTATCCTTTCTCCAGGAGTGGGTTTAGGAGTTGCCAAACAATTTTCCCACTGGTTCCAATGTAGTCTGGACAATTGGGGGGGTGTAGCTGGCTGTCCTTTCCTTCGTATACGTTGAAGGCATACGTATACCCCGTGGCTCGGTCACATAATTTATAGAGCTTCACCCCATAGCGGGCCCTTTTGCTGGGAATAAATTGTTTTATGCCGAGCCTGCCAGAAAATTTTACTAGGGATTCATCCACACATATTTGTTGGTCCGGGGTAAACAACTGGGGGAAAATGTTGAAAAAAATTATCAAGTAGTGGCCGAATTTTATAAAGTTTATCAAAATCTGGGTCATTTCGGGGAGGGCACTGGGTATTGTCATTGTAGTGTAGGAATCTCATGATATTTTGATATCTGGACTTGGGCATTTTTGAGGAAAAGATGGGCATGTGGTAGATGGGACGGTTTGACCAATAGGCACGTAGTTGGTTTTTATGGTTTAGTCCCATACAGAATACGAGGCCCAAATTTTTTTTAAACTCCTCCACTGTTATGGCTCTCCACTGGAAGGGACGGGCATAAAAGGATGTGGGGTTACTGGATATAAATTGTTCGGCATAAAGATTGGACTGGGCCACAATTGAGGCAAGCATGTCGTCAGTAAAAATTAAATTGAAAAAGTCAATCGGGGCAAAATTTTCTGTGTCCACCTGGACTCCTGGCTGGGCAGTGAAAGGGGGAATGTTGGTTTCTCCTGAATTAGGAGGAAGCCACAGGGGGTACTGAAGGGAATAGGGAAGGCTGGCATGGGACCTAACCCTCTGGGACTGAGGTGACACCCCACTGGTACGTGACCTTGCTTGCCGAGGTATTGCGGTTCTGGTGGATGGCACAGCGGTGCTGGTGGATGGCACTGCCTCCTTAGCAATACGCCTTTGTCTGGCGGGTGGACCCTCCTCCTCCTCTTCTTCTTCTTCTTCCTCCTCTTCCTCTTCCTCCTCTTCCTCCTCTTCTTCTTCCTTTTCCTCCTCTTCCTCCTTCTCCTCCTCTTCCTCCTTCTCCTCCTCCTCCTCGGATGTCTCTGCTCCACTGCTAACTATCGGCTCGTAGTTAACGTCAGATTCGTTGTCCGAATTTTTAGGGGAATCTAAATCGCAGAGCTCCCCGTTGCTCCCGTCAGCCGCAATAATTTCAAACGCCTCCTCCAATGAAAATGATCTTTTAGGCCCCATACACACGAGCAGACAGATTTGTTCAAATCTGTCCGTCCGACAGATTTGAACAAATCTGTCTGCTGGGATTTTGGTTTGCTCGCGTGTACACACGAGCAAACCAAAATCCCCGCCAGCAGAGAGCGCGCTGACGTGGCGGTGACGTTGACGCCGCCACGTCACCGCACCAGGAAGTAAAACACTTCCGCGCATGTGCCGAATCCATTCGGCGGCGGTGCGGTGGCGGTGCGGGACGACATGTCTGCTGGTAAGTGTACTAACCAGCAGACATGTCGGGCGGACGGATTCCCACCCGATAGATTTCAAAGCATGCTTTGAAATCTGTCGGGTGGCCAAATCCGTCGGCTCGGCCATACACACGATCGAATCTGTCTGCTGAAACGGTCCGGCGGACCGTTTCCAGCGGACAGATTTGATCGTGTGTACGAGGCATTGTTGCACTGATGACACTGACAGGTGGCACTGACGGCAAATGGCACGGGCAGGTGGCACTGATGGCAGATGGCACTGATGGCAGATGGCACTGATGGCAGGGGCAGGTGGCACTGATGGCAGGTGGCACTGATGGCAGGGGCAGGTGGCACTGATGGCAGGGGCAGATGGCAGGGGCACTGATAATATCCTGCAAGGTGGCACTGGCAGGGACTGTGGGCACTGCTTTTTTGTTTTGCGAATGTTTAAACTCACTGTAATCCCTGTACTGTTTCTCTCCTCACACGCTGTCTATGTGTGAGGAGAGAAAGCCGGCGATGAGAGATGATCTAATTTGTTTACATTTCAGATCATCTCTCATTGGACGGCGGGATCGAGTGCTGAATGGCCTCTGCGATTGGCCATTCAGCTCGATCTGTTATTGGCTGTGTCCTAGGGACACGGCCAAAACAGTTTTTCTCTGATGCGCGCTCGTGGGGACGCGCAGGGAGACGAATGGAAAATCACGTCCAAAGACGTCAGGTTGGCGCCTCAGACCCGCGCTGTTCACGTAATCTGTCAATAGCGTGGGTCTGAAGTGGTTAAATGCCCCACTTACTGTGTAATCTTTAATTTTGATTTATTTCCCCCACGGCGTCACGCCTGCCGAAATAGGACTCGGAGAAATACGGCGCCTGCGCAGTCAGCTCCTAGGTCTGTGCGCAGGTGCCGCATAGCGCCGGAAATACCCGAGTCCTAAATCGGATATTTTCGGAAGCCGTGACGGGCTATAGCGACGCCATCCACCGCGGGGGAAATAAATCAAAATTAAAGATTACACAGTAAGTGGGGCATTAAAAAAAAAAAAACAGCATACTGGCGCTGACGCCAGTATGCTGGATCACATGGGAAACAGTATATTTAGGGTGAACCTCCGCTTTAAGGAAATTCCATTAGACTTGCTATCACGCAAGCTAGCCTTCCTGATGGGAACTTACATTCAACTCGGACATCAGGCTCTTCCCTAATCATTAGCTGTGAGGGAAGCACTGGCAATAAATTTAATGCAGCGTACACACGATCATTTTTCGGCATGAAAAAAAACACTGTTTTTCAGCATGTCCTAAAAACTAAGTTTTTCCAACTTCATCATTAAAATAGATGTTGCCCACACACCATCGTTTTTGAAAATTTATGAACAAAGCGCGGTGACGTACAAAGCGTACGACGGCACTCTAAAGGGAAAGTTCAATTTGCCTTTGGGCTGCTTTTAGCCGATTCCTTTTTAGTAAAAGACGATTCGCGTTTTTTTTGTCTGTTAGGGCCCTTTCACACTAGCGGACGAACGGTCCGCTAATTACAAGTCCGTTAACGGACTTGTAATGCTTCCCTATGGGAGCGGATCCGTTAGCGGATGAAGCATCCGCTAACGTCCGCTAGATCCGCATCGTCCGCTAGATCCGCATCTCCGCCGACAGCTGAGCGGAGACCCCCCCGCTGAGCTGACGGGCCCCCGGAGCGGACCGAAAAACGGTCCGCTCCATGTGAATGGACCCTTACAGCGTGAGGAATGTGCTTACTCCATTATGAATGGTAGTTTTTCCAGAACGAGCACTCCCGTCTCATAACTTGCTTCTGAGCATGCGCGGGTTTAAAACGTCGTTTTAGCTCACACACGATCATGTTCGAATTTTTTTTTTGTCGTTTTTCAGAAGATGCAAAACAACGTGAAGCCCACACACGATCATTTTAAATTACGTTTTTAAAAACGTAGTTTTTTTTCATGCCCAAAAACGATCGTGTGTACGCGGCATGAGAGATCAGTGACCATGGAATGTTCATTTTGCATGCAACAATTATTAGCTCCAAATACAGAAACAAGACATAAATGTCTAGAATAGTGATCTGAGTGGGTGTCTTTGTTTTTGGGACTTCTATAAAGACACAGTGATCAAGGGCGTGGTCCATGAATGAAAGATCTGTAATCTCTTGATTTTAAAAGCATCTTTCTGCATAGAGGCATTTGCATTAATCCCATTACCCTCCCGTACCTGAATGGACACTCCCTACTGTGCAAAGATATTGTCCAGCACATGCCAAAAGACGCATACGATAGGAAATTAAGACCTAGAGATTAAAGCCAGTTTTAATATATAATGCCAGTAGAATATAAAATTGTTATTGCATCTAGTTGACCTGTTCTAATCCTGTTGAAGAATGCTGTCATTCCCTGCAGTTATAGTGTGCAGATTTCAGTACTCCCTTGTTAACCCATCCTTAATATAGTGGAACTTGCAAGCAATAATGCAAATGTGCTTCCTAGCTGGTTATTGTAATATGTCAGTCGTTGGATTAATTTATTGACTTAATTTAGAATTCCAATATCCCGTCTATGCAAATGATACTCTATTTTACAGCTCCCAATACCCCTTTCTTCTATCTCATGATCCTCTCTATTTGCGGTCTCTGCTTTATGTCTTCATACTACTTTAAACCAGTTATCCATAAATGGAATGCCATTTAGCGCTTGCTCTACTTAGCTGCCTAAAAAAAGGTTTCTGTTGACAACGCTCAATAACCCTTAAGTAGGTCATTCACTGGTAGAATTTCTTTAAAATATTTTTTTATGAAGGTACATTTGATTTTTCTAATGATTTAGTAAGATCGAATCAACATTAGTTTTTGCCCACAGTAACAAGAAAAGGCCGGATGGAAAAGTTTTCTTGCCTAAATTTCTAACTGAATGTTTTTGTTTTAAAAAAAAAAAAGTACATTCACCCCAAAACTGAATTTTAAAAGGAAAGAAAATTATAAAGTACTGTACTTTCAAACAACATTTGTCAAGTCAACATTTGTACTGATGAGAATTTTTGTGCGAATGTTCACCTAAAAATCTATTAGGGTATGGCCAGCTTTACCCCCAAGCTTGTTTTTTTTTTAAAACATACCCGACATCCAAACCTCATTCACACATAAAAATGCTAAAATGCAAATGCATGTACTTGTGACATAAGAAATACATAGAGAGGAAAGTAACACACTATAGTGAGAACCAAGGGTTTATAAAAAAAGTTATACGGCAACATTAAGTCTACACTAATGCTACACTAATCCAAATCTTTTGCTGCTGATATTCCCACATAGTTATAACAAGCTTGTTACTTTATTATTTATTGTTATCTCATGAATATTGTTGATTTTTTGGAAGCCAGATCTCCCTCTGAAAAGTTTTCTGCATATTTTAAATCTTTTAATGTAGATCTTCTTCTTTTTTTGGTTATTAATTGGATAATATTTTAGACTGCTTTCCATTGATTGTTTTTTTTTTTTTTTTTTTTTGGAGTGTGTCAAGTTACCACAACATTATCATTTAGTATAATTTACCCCCAAGGAGGTTGGTGTCCCTTGTTAATTAGAAAATGTTATTTTTTTTAAATGCCCCTGCCTACTCACTAGCAAACTCTCTATTTGTAATAAAAACACATGGTCAAGTTTTGTCAGAAAACAAAAAATCCATTTATTCTGGTGCTAAATAAAATAAAGGCTGAAGGCAAACAAAAAACTCAGGTAATAAAAACAAAGAAGCCAGGAAGGCAGCATTGGAGACCCTGCTTGAATTTGTGCAGACACAGATCCCCATAGCAAACAACCAAGGATGTCAACAAAAAAATTGGGACCATGAGAGAATCACATATCTACAAATTTCCTGGATAACTGAGTCTTTGGAGGCTGTGTCCCTGGACTAGAGGTTGTTGGGGCCTGCCTCCTCCTGTCCCCCCCTGGGGCCTGCCTCCTCCTGTCCCCCCCTGGGGCCTGCCTCCTCCTGTCCCCCCCTGGGGCCTGCCTCCTCCTGTCCCCCACTGGGGCCTGCCTCCTCCTGTCTCCCACTGGGGCCTGCCTCCTCCTGTCTCCCACTGGGGCCTGCCTCCTCCTGTCTCCCACTGGGGCCTGCCTCCTCCTGTCTCCCACTGGGGCCTGCCTCCTCCTGTCTCCCACTGGGGCCTGCCTCCTCCTGTCTCCCACTGGGGCCTGTCTCCCACTGGGGCCTGCCTCCTCCTGTCTCCCACTGGGGCCTGCCTCCTCCTGTCTCCCACTGGGGCCTGCCTCCTCCTGTCTCCCACTGGGGCCTGCCTCCTCCTGTCCCCCCCTGGGGCCTGCCTCCTCCTGTCCCCCCCTGGGGCCTGCCTCCTTCTGTCTCCCACTGGGGCCTGCCTCCTCCTGTCTCCCACTGGGGCCTGCCTCCTCCTGTCTCCCACTGGGGCCTGCCTCCTCCTGTCTCCCACTGGGGCCTGCCTCCTCCTGTCTCCCACTGGGGCCTGCCTCCTCCTGTCTCCCACTGGGGCCTGCCTCCTCCTGTCTCCCACTGGGGCCTGCCTCCTCCTGTCTCCCACTGGGGCCTGCCTCCTCCTGTCTCCCACTGGGGCCTGCCTCCTCCTGTCTCCCCCTGGGGCCTGCCTCCTCCTGTCCCCCCCTGGGGCCTGCCTCCTCCTGTCTGTCCCCCCCTGGGGCCTGCCTCCTCCTGTCTGTCCCCCCCTGGGGCCTGCCTCCTCCTGTCCCCCCCTGGGGCCTGCCTCCTCCTGTCCCCCCCTGGGGCCTGCCTCCTCCTGTCCCCCCCTGGGGCCTGCCTCCTCCTGTCCCCCCCTGGGGCCTGCCTCCTCCTGTCTCCCCCTGGGGCCTGCCTCCTCCTGATTTTGCTCTGTCTGTGTATAAAAAAAGGTACATAGTTAATTTTTTGTCTAAATCTATCACACACATTTTTCAACTAATGACAGATGCAAATTGAATGCTAATAAATATTAAAGAAAATCATTCTGACCCCTGCATTTTTCATTCTTGTCCCCATCATGTTTGGCCACTACTGTCTATTGATATGTCCAACACTTTTTGTTTAATCCTTAAATTTTGAGCACTAGTAACATCAATTTGACATCATTATACTTTCAGTACAAAAAATCGTTAGCAAATTACAATACCTGGCTCCATGTGTCGCAATCAGGCTCCTCCAAGAACTCCGGTTGTTCCTCCGAAGATGGCTGCTCTTGGCTGCAGGGAAGGCTGGAGGGTTGGCTGCAGGGAAGGCTCGAGCTACTTCTGGGGGGAAGGGTTGAAAGGGTTTCCCTTGACTCCAGATGATCATCCAGGAAATAGAGTTGGCTGTAGTACCATAGGTTTGGCTTGTATATCTGATCAGCAGCTGCTCCTGACCTCATTAATTTGATGACTAGTGCTCGTTGAGTCAGATATGTGCCCCTAATGGTCCCATTTTTTTATTGACATCCTTGATTGTTGCTGTGGGGATCTTTGTCTTTACAAATGCAAGCAGGCTGTCCAGTGCTTGTTTCCTGGCTTCTTTGTTTTATTGAGATTGCTTTTTGTCTGCCATAATATTGGCAGATCCTTTCATCTCTGCACAAACTCAGTCATAACTCATGATCTTTAACCACTTAAGGACCGGACCAATATGCTGCTAATAGACCCAAGGTGTTTTTACAATTTGGCACTGCGCTGCTTTAACTGGTAATTGCGTGGTCATGCAATGTTGTACCGAAACGAAACTTGCGTCCTTTTCTTCCCACAAATAGAGCTTTCTTTTGATGGTATTTGATTGCCTCTGCGATTTTTTTATTTTTCGCGATATAAACGGAAAAAGACCGTAAATTTTGAAAAAATTATTTTTCTTATAACAAAAAGTAAAAAATATCGAATAAACTAAATTTTAGTCAAACATTTAGGCCAAAATGTATTCAGCCACATGTCTTTAGTAAAAAAAAATCGCAATAAGCCTATATTTATTGGTTTTCGCAAAAGTTATAGCGTCTACAAACTAGGGTACATTTTCTGGAATTTACACAGCTTTTATTTTATGACTGCCTATTTCATTTTTTGAGGTGCTAAAATTACAGGGAAGTACAAAACCCCCCCAAATGACCCCATTTTGAAAAATAGACACCCAAGGAAACTGCTGAGAGGCATGTTGAGTCCATTGAATATTTTTTATTTTTTTTGTCCCAAGTGATTGAATAATGACAAAAAATAAATAAAAAATTTACAAAAAATTGTCACTAAATGGTATATTGCTCACACATGCCATGGTTATATGTGGAATTGCACCCCAAAATACATTCTGCTGCTTCTTCTGAGTACGGGGATACCACATGTTTGGGACTTTTTGGGAGCCTAGCCACGTACGGGACCCCGAAACCAAGCATTTCTAAGGGCGCAAATTTTTGATTTCACTCCTCACTACCTATCACAGTTTCAAAGGCCATAAAATGCCAAAATAGCACAAACCCCCCCCCCCCAAATGACCCCATTTTGTAAAGTAGACACCCCAAGCTATTTGCTGAGAGGCATGTCGAGTCCGTGGAATATTTTATATTTTGACACAAGTTGCGGGAATATGACAAACTGATTTTTTTTTGCACAAAGTTGTCACTAAATGATATATTTCTCACACAAATTTTTGATTTCACTCCTCACTACCTATCACAGTTTTGAAGGCCATAAAATGCCAAAATAGCACAAACCCCCCCAATGACCCCCAAAAAGTCCCACACATGTGGTATCCCCGTACTCAGGAGAAGCAGCAGAATGTATTTTGGGGTGCACATCTACATATAACCATGGCATGTGTGAGCAATTTATCATTTAGTGACGACTTTGTGCAAAAAAAAAATCAGTTTGTCATATCCCTGCAACTTGTGTCAAAATATAAAATATTCCATGGACTCGACATGCCTCTCAGCAAATAGCTTGGGTGTCTACTTTTCAAAATGGGGTCATTTGGGTTTTTTTTGTGCTATTTTGGAATTTTATAGCCTTTGAAACTGTGATAGGTAGTGAGGAGTGAAATCAAAAATTTACACCCTAAGAAAGCCTGAAGGCGGTGATTGATTTTTGGGGTCCCGTACGTGGCTAGGCTCCCAAAAAGTCTTGCACATGTGATATCCCCATACTCAGGAGAAGCAGCAGAATGTATTTTGGGGTGTAATTCCACAAATGGGGGGTGTATGCTTTGTGCGTGGGTGTAAGCGTTACTGGCACTAAATAGCTACCTAGCGGCACCAGCGACACTAATACAAACCTTTATTAGAAAATGTATGGGGGTACCTAAGCCTATAAAAACCTGGCGGGCGAACCTCAAAAAATAGCTACCTAGCGGCACTAGCGACACTAATACAGCGATCAGAAAAACGATCGCTTAGTGTTGCTGGCAATGGGGGGTGAAAGGGTTAACTCTAGGGGCAATCAGGGGTTAAAACCTTTATTAGAAAATGTATGGGGGTACCTAATAAAGGTTGTAACCCCTGATTGCCCCTAGAGTTAACCCTTTCACCCCCTATTGCCAGTGTCACTAAGCGATCGTTTTTCTGATCGCTGTATTAGTGCCGCTAGTGCCGCTGGGTAGCCAGTTATTTTTTGAGGTTCGCCCCCATGTTTTTATAGGTAGATCACTGCTATTTAGTGACAGTGTGACAGGGGGGGTGACCGGGGGGGGGGATTTATGTGCCGGTGTCAGTGTAGTGCTTTTGTACTCACTGTTGTGATGTCTCCTTTCCTCCGCCGGACGAAAATACCGGCGGGAGGAGCGGTAACATCACTTTACAGTGTTGCGTGTTTACAGTGCAGGCAGAGGAGGGCGGAGGAGGACGCGCATTGGCTGGGAGTGATTGTGAGGGGGCGGACAAAAACGAACCGCCGCCCCCTCATCCCGGATCGCTCCCAGAGCCACGGGGACCGCCGCCAGTACCGGGGGGAGGGGTCCAATCGGACCCCCGACCCACGTCTAGGCAGGGACGTACAGGTACGCCAATGTGCCTGTACATGCCATTCTGCCGACGTTTATGTACATGCAGCGGTCCTTAAGTGGTTAAAAGCATGCATGATTTCTGCAAGTCAAAATCAATTCAAAAAAGCTAAGTCAGTCAAGCCTCTACTAATAAACGTCATCCACTGATCAATAAAGTCAAAATCATGTTACGTACCGTCGTTGTACACGTTCGTTCCTTCCGCCTTCTTCCACACACTGAACGTCGTTTTGACCCATGCGGTATCCCTTTATATACACTGCGCATGCGTGAAGCTCCGCATTTTCCCCGCCCCTGAAGTTCGTTCTAGTACTTTACCCACCCCTTCTCGGTCGTCTAGTGCAAGACAACATGGCGGACAACTCTGCAAGTGGCAACCTCAAGCCAGGAGCGAACCCAGGCGGGACCACACACCAGATCCCGGAGATACAAGGCCACAAACATGGCGTTTGAGGAGATGGTGGAAATGGTGCCAATATTGAGGAGGGAGGATTATGATGCTAAATATGGCCCATACAAATACCCTAATAAGGTGAAGGCCCAAATAATTTACAAAGTGGTCAAAACGCTGTACCACAAATTTGTGGTGCACAGATCCAAGGAACAGCTCCGCAAAAGATGGTCTGACATCAAATTGAGGGAGCCGGAGCAATACCAGAAAATGAAGAGTCATTAGAAAAAGTAAGTAATTTTCCTGTGTACTTCAGATTAGTATTAATATCATGGTGCTGCATGTGCTTTTTATTTCATGTAGTACAGTTCAAGATGTCAAGTTTCATGTTTGTGGGCACAATAATTGGTCGTACGAATCATCGTTCATTCGACCACTAATAATAAAATACGATCTTTTTGTCTGATATAGTGTTTTAGAAATGGCATGGACAAATGTAGTTAACACTATATCAGACAAAAAGATTGTATTTTATTATTAGGGAGCGAATGAACGATGATTCCTACGACCAATTATTGTGCCCACAAACATGATACGACATCTTTAACTATTTATGTGAGAATATTTTTATTTTTTTTATTTTTTAGTGTTGATGTGTTCTTAAAGCGGTTGTAAACCCGCATATACAATTTTTTTTTTTTTACACCTGCAAGGCAAAAGCCATAATGAGCTAGTATGCACCGCATACTAGCTCATTATGAAATACTTACCTCGGAATGAGGAGAAGAGATCTTACCTGGTCCACACCGCGCAAGATGTCATCTTGACTATGTGTTTCTAACGGGTATCGCCGCTCCAGCGCTGTGATTGGCTGGAGCGGCGATGACGTCGCACATGCGCGCGGGAGATTTCATTCCGGCAAGGGCCGGCCCTTCAGCCGAGGATCCCCCCTGCGCATGCGCCGCTGCAATCGGTGACACGTTGCGAGGGGAATATCTCCTAAACCGTACAGGTTTAGGAGATATTCTTTATACCTACAGGTAAGCCTTATTATAGGCTTACTTCTGGGTAAAAGTCAAAAAGTGGGGTTTACAACCACTTTAACTATATTTAATCTAACTGAATTTAATATACAGTAAGGAGAGTATGCTCACCAGTTGGTTACACATGTGGATTCAGTAGCACAAGTGTTGGCCACAAGAACAACCTATTTAGGGTGTCACACACAGGGGATCCAGTGGATACTTGGTGTGTTTCCATGTGGGAAACTTGACCAACAATAGATAAATATAGCAGCTTTGGTAATGGATACAATCAGTTCAGCTTGGAAGTATTGACAAAACAGACAATTGTACCACACTTCTAAAAAGAATGATTCATATTCCTCTTTCAGGCCTCAAATCTTTTTGACTCAAGTATCCCTTTTGTTACAACCTCATAAGGCGTCAAAGAGCTTCCAAACAGGAGCCTAGAAACCCCACACTTCCTACCCAAGACCCACCCCCGCGGGATGTGGAGGAAGAAGAAGCGGAGGAAGTAGAAGGTGGCACCACAACAGGTCAGTGTCATACACCACAGCTTCAGGTAATAGATATAGGCCAGCACATTTATAATACACGGTGTGTTTCAAAATTTTAGGAGCTTTTCTGGCTGCGGACCAATTTGACAGTCACAGCGCCCAGATGTTGGTGAAGTTATGGCCTGCTCTGCTGACCTGGATGAGATCAATAAAAACTTGGTGAATATAAGGCAAAAGACGAAGCAGGTGGAGCAAAGGATAAAATATGTTAATGTTCTTGGGAGGGTTTAAAAAAAATATGGTAATATCTTAGACTTTTAATTTTGTTTGTTTTTGTTGGTAATGTTTTATTTGTTTTTATTTGAATTTTAAAAAATAATGTAATTTTTTAGAATCTGAATTTTTTGTTTTACTTGCTAAAACGCATGAACAATGTAAAACTTGTAAAAAGTTACATTGTTCATGCGTTTTAACAAGAAAAAACAACATTTTTGATTCTAAAAACAAAAAAATTAGATCAAAAATCAAAATTGTTTGGATTATCTAAAAAATGTAAATAAAATGCTATTTTTACAAAAACAAAAAAATATAATGACACATTTAAAATGTGAAACAATATTTTTTTTTTATACTCAACAATGTGTGGCTTCTTATATCAATGTTGCCTAAAAGAACAAATATTTGTGGTGTTTACATTGACAATGGTGGGTATTTAGTAAAGGAAAATACACATGACACTACAATTTCACTAGGATAACCTAGGTGAAAGGTAAAAGAAACCCAAATAAAAAAATAAAAAAACAAAAAAACAGAATTTCACATTTATCCTCCAACATCATCAGGCATTGCAATGGCCCCCCTACCCATAAAATAATCAACATATTGTTGCCGGACATCACGGGCGCTTTGGGGGACCAAGCCTGTAGGGCCAGCTTCCTGGGCTGGCAATGCCATTTGTGGTTGTTGAATGGCCTCATCAGGCCCAATGCATGTTAAATAATTGGCAGAATTTTTCTTTAAAAAGTTATGGAGAATGCAACAGCATATTACTACATAGTTCCATGGAGGTGAGAAATAGGCGGAAACGACTGCCCATGATGCTAAAGGTATGTTCTACCACCCTTCTGGCTCTAGCCAGCCTGTAATTAAACACCCTCCTGTCTGGGATGAGGGTTCTTTGGGGACCCAGTGCAAACGCCTCATCTGCAATGAACACGAAGGGTAGTCCCTCTTTATTCTCTGCTGCAGGTGGCAATGCCAGGTCATCTGATTGGAGCCGTTGGGCGAACTCCGTCTGGGCAAACACTCCGCCGTCAGACATTCGCCCATTTTTCCTCACATCCACAAATAGAAAATCATAATTGGCCGACACCCCGGCCATCATCACGATACTGTGGAACCCTTTATAATTATAATAAGGATCCCGAACGGGGTGTTGGCACGATGCGCACGTGCTTGGCATCAA
The DNA here is from genome assembly GCA_029574335.1 of Rana kukunoris. Classification (NCBI taxonomy): domain Eukaryota; kingdom Metazoa; phylum Chordata; class Amphibia; order Anura; family Ranidae; genus Rana; species Rana kukunoris. The sequence continues at coordinate 254,014,283 of CM056049.1, forward strand.
TGGCTCCTTCACAGTTTGGAAAGTTTCAACGCTGGGAAAACTCCGATGCCACAGTCTGCCATTCCTGTGGCGTAGAAGGGAACTGTGGAGTAAGGAAAAAAAAAATACTTTAAGACAAACATTGCAATCAGATTATCCAAAAACATTCTTGCCAAATACATTAGTATATCATTAATTTGAAGGAGTATTTTAAGACCAAAAAAAAATCTGAATTCCCCCCAAAAATATTAAACACACACATTTTAGGGGGGGGGATGGGGTTTGGGCAAGCACTACAATGGAGCATACAAATTACATTGGGAAGTGGCTGGGCTAGGTGTGTTTGGGCCCAGGATAGAATGCTGGAGAGGTTGGCTATTGTAAATATGCATGTAGGCCAAAAAAGGAGCATTAAAAGCTTACAGCATGCATGGGGACAAGGGGGACATTCACAGCATATTACAAACTTGTTAAAGGAGTTGTAAAGGAAAACATTTTCTTTTGCTGAAATGACTGTTTACAGGGTATAGAGACATAATAGGCAACTGATTCCTTTTAAAAACGATTAAAAATAGATAAAAATCAATCATATAATGTACCTCTAGTTTCGTTTTTGCATGTTGTTTCCTTCTCTCGAAACTGATTGGTGCTGTGGGGTTTTAGACACACAGTAATCGCACCTCCTTGATTAGTGACCACAGAGAGAAAGCTCCCAGGACTGTGGTTATCAGGAAACAGACAACCAGGAAGTGTGGAGATCCGAGAAGAATTTCTCCAATCGCCTTTCAGGACAACCTTGGAGAGAGCGCAGCTCCGCCCATTTCCCAGGAAACACACGTGATCCTTTAAGATCCCTCCTCTTCCACCATGGCCTCAGTTATTGTGTTTCCTCCGCCATGGTGGAAGCATCACAGGGAACCAGGGAGCTGTCTCTCTCCAGGCGGAGGGTTTTTCTTTTTTTCATCATTAGATTTTTATTAAGGTTTTCACATAACAATGCAACATATTGCAATACAGTGCAGTTCAAAGCAGTGAGATACATTACAGTCGGAGCAGTTTCGTCAAGTTTAACATCATGACAGGTATAAACTTAATGCAACGTAAGAACAAGCATGGTGGTCAAACAACACCATGGGCTTTTAAACAGGTTTTAACCAATCTATTATCTACAACTGGGTTTCGTTCTCGATAGAAGCCGCCTTGTAGCAGCAGGGAATAAGTCAGGGTATCTTTGAGATGTGTGTTCCAGGGGAGGGCCGCCTCTAGCTCCAGACACCCCCAGCTGGGTTCAAGACTGTGTCCCGAGTCGGAGGGTTTTTCTTGAGCTTACCTTTTGTTTGCATATTGTTGGCGGCGACCATCCCGACCCCTCTCCACGGGGAGGGGGCGCTCAGGAGTCCCCAGACGCTCCGGTTCAGCGGAACTTTCGGCCTCCCAGGGGACGGTGTCTTTGTGCCCAGGAACTGCGGTAGAGGTCCAGGCGACCGAGCGGTAACCGGCGCGGGTCGGCGGTGTTCCGCACTTTCAGTTCCGGGTCCCGGCTGGCGAGCGCGTCACGCACGGTGACGCCGTTTCCTGGGGGGGCGTGGCGCTGTTGGTTCCCAGCGCCTGGAACGCAGCATCTGTGGGGCGGGTCAGGTGACCGGTACTTCAGTTTCCGGCCCCCGATGATGACGTGGGCGGCCGGGAAAATTTAAAATTGAGTCGTTCTCCAGCTACTTGTGTGACTGCGCTCTACAATGGAGGAGAGACAGACAACACCGGCGGATACAGGCGCTGCAAGCACCGGTCAGGCCCAGGTAAGAGGGGTACAGCGGTGCCTTTTATTCTTACTATATTGGGCCTAATTTTGTGTTATTGTTGTTCCTCCCTGAGGGAGCCTGTGGTTACCAGTCCAGGTTAACGCTCTTGGTCTGTATAACCGTTAGTGGTGGTGGCACTTAGTCCAAGCCTTTTGGTTTATTCTGGTGGCGGCACTTGGGTGTTTAAAAAAAAAAAAAAAATGGAGATGGTAACTTTGGTTTCATCTCGTTACAGGAAAAATCTACAACCAAAGCTAGACACTTGGATACACCCAGGAAATGCCCGTCTTGCAAAAATCCTTTAAGGGATTCTTGGCAAAAGCCAATGTGCAGATCCTGCATTAAAAATCTGGTGGAAGAGGAAACTTCACAACAGTATAAAGACCTTTTTTCCTCAGTCCAGGAGCTGGCAAGCTCTTTAGGCTCAGTGAAGGATCTGATCACACAAGGCTCCGCAAGTTTGGGGGAGCCACAGCAGCCACCACCTAGTCCGAAAATCCCAGTTTCGGGACAAACTGAGGGGGATTCGGCAGATGAAGGGACTAGTACTCTCCCCTTTCTCAGGGATTCAGATGAGGAGGAGGAGGAAGAAGATAGTAGCAAAAGCTCAAAGTTTAAATTGTCATTAGACGAAGTGGAGGACTTACTCAAGGCAATTTATGTTACCCTGGGTATCCAGGAAGAGAAGATTCAGTTATCCATACACGATAAAATGTATCAGGGGCTGGATGAGTCTAAAAGCCGGGTTTTCCCGGTCCACAAAGTCCTCTCGGACACCGTCAAGAAGGAATGGAAGGACCCTGAAAGGGCCCCCTTTTTTTCAAAGACCCTTAGAAGAAGGTTTCCATTTGAAAGCGGTGAGACAGAGGTGTGGAACAAAAAGCCTAAAGTAGACGCAGCTTTCTCATAGGTGTCTCGTCATACAGATCTGGCTTTTGAGGACATGGGGGTCCTGAAAGATCCGATGGACAAGAGGGCAGATTCCCTCCTAAAGAAGGCCTGGGATTCTACTGCAACCAGTCTGAAGCCAGCCATGGCCGCCACAATAGTCGCCCTCAATCTAGAGTGCTGGGTTGAGAAATTTAAGGAGTCATGTCGAGGCAGGCACCTCAAGAAAGGATCTATTAGATTCCTTCCCCTTAATCTTGAAAGCCATCAAATATATGGCAGATGCTTCTGCTGAGTCCATTAAAATGGCTGCAAGGTCAGCAGCCCTGGTGAACTCAGTCAGGCGAGCAGTTTGGTTAAAGACCTGGTCGGGTGATACCCCCTCTAAGGTCAAGCTTTGTGGTCTGCCTTTCTCAGGGGACCTTTTGTTCGGTCAGGACCTAGAAAAGGTTCTTGACAGAACGGCGGATAAGAAGAAGGCTTTCCCCCCTAAAAAGGGTCAGAACCCTAAGAAAAATTTTCGTCCTTTTCAACAGTCCCATAAGAGTAAGGAAGAAAATAAAAAGAGATGGGGGTCCCAAAGAGGGAGAGGTAGAGGAGGTATCTTATTTAAAAACCCCTCAGAACCAACTACCAAAAGCAAGTGACGATCTGCTTCTGGTGGGAGGAAGACTGGCTGCTTTTCTCCCACAGTGGAAACAGATGACCATGAGCCCCTTTGTGGAAAGAATCATTACGGAGGGGTACAGTCTGGAATTTTCAGAGTGTCCCCCAACGAGGTTCTATGTCACAACCCTTCCCCGGGACAAAGAAAAAGCTACTGCAATGACGAACCTGTTACAGGATCTGATGAGTCAGAGAGTGATAGTACAGGTCCCAAAACATCAAGAGGGTCAGGGTTTTTATTCCCACATTTTTTTGGTCAAAAAACCCTCAGGCAAATTCCGCCTGATCTTGAACCTAAAAATGTTAAACAAGTCGATAAGGTACAAACGTTTCCGGATGGATACGATTTATTCAATAACAAAGCTGTTGACACCCGGTTGCTTCATGGCATCTCTGGACCTCAGGGATGCCTACTTGCACGTCCCGATTGCCCAAGCATCTCAACAGTTCCTCAGACTGGCAGTAGACCTGGGGAACAGGATATGGCATCTTCAGTTCAGAGCCCTCCCTTTCGGGTTGTCGTCCTCACCCAGGATCTTTACCAAGATCATGGCAGAGGCCTTAGAACCACTGAAGCTCAAAGCGATCTCGGTCATCCCATACTTGGACGACCTACTGTTTTTTGCGGACTCCCGGGATCAGCTTGCGACGAATCTGCAGTTGTCGCGGGTTCATCTTGGAAGTCTCGGCTGGTTACTAAACCGCGAGAAATCGAATTTGATGCCTTCTCAAGAAACAAGGTTTCTGGGGTACAACCTAGATTCGATCCTTCAGAAGGTCTTTTTACCTCAGGAAAAGATAGAGAAGGTCATGATGGCGGTGGCTCAAGTACAGACAAACCAAGGGGTGTCAGTCAGGACAGCAATGGCCGTCTTGGGGCTGCTTACAGCCTCAATTCCGGCGGTCCCATGGGCGAGGTTACACTCTCGTCCTCTCCAAACGAATATCCTTCAGTCTTGGTCACACCAAGAGTCACTAGAGAGACGTTTCAGGTTAACTTCAAACGTAAAACGAGCACTCTGGTGGTGGAGAAACCCGGTAAATTTGAACAAGGGTCTTCCATGGGTATTCCCAGTAGGAAAGCGTTTAACAACAGACGCGAGTTCCTGGGGTTGGGGGGCCCATCTAGAGGGACAGACTGCCCAGGGCGTCTGGTCCAAAACAGAATCCAGAAGATCCTCAAACTGGAGGGAGTTGAAAGCGATATTTCTAGGGCTTCAAGCGTTTCATCAGTTGGTGAAGGGTCAACATGTGCAGGTCCTGTCGGACAACACCACGGCAGTGGCATATGTCCTAAAGCAGGGGGGGACCAGAAGCAGAGGCCTTATGCAGCTGGCCAACCATCTCCTCTCCTGGGCAGAGCGGAACGTAGCATCCCTATCAGCGGTGCACCTAAAAGGGTCTCAAAACCTGTTAGCAGACCTGCTAAGCAGGAGAAGCATACTAGAGGCAGAATGGAGCTTAAACCCGGAGGTCTTCAGGGCAATCGCTCAGGAGTGGGGCCAGCCACAGATAGACCTGTTTGCCAACCAGCAGAATACGAAAGTGCAAAGGTTCTTCTCTCTCCACCGAGAGGACCAGGCAATAGCCATAGACGCACTAGCTCAACAGTGGCACTACCAGCTGTGTTACGCCTTCCCCCCCCTTCACTCTGATACCTCTAGTCCTAAGAAAATTCAGGGAAGAGAAATCCAGTCTGATCTTAATCACTCCATATTGGCCAAAAAGACCGTGGTTTGCATCTCTTCAGAGTTTAGCCACGAAACCACCGTGGAAACTTCCACTCAGGAAGGACCTACTGTGTCAGGGCTCTGTGAACCATCCGGAGATAGAACGCTTGCAGTTGACGGCCTGGTTTCTAAAGAGGACCTCTTAAGGGCTAAGGGACTCTCTAATAAAGTGATAAGAACTTTGCTATACAGCAGGAAGCCGGTGACCAGAGCAATTTACCTCAAGGTTTGGCGAAAATTCAACTCCTGGTGTACCTCCAAAAACTTCCAGATTAACAGTGTAATTTCCGTTGTAGAGTTTCTTCATGCAGGAATGGAGAAAGGGTTAGCAATTAGCACCCTAAAAACGCAAGTGGCAGCCCTGTCGGTTTATTTAGAAAGGACTTTATCTAAAGAACATTTAATTTCAAGATTTTTCAAGGCACTAGGTCGGAGTAGACCAATAGCCTTTAGAGCTTTTCCCAATTGGGATTTATCAATTGTGTTGCAGGGTCTCACGGGGGCCTCGTTTGAACCCATAAGGGAGATTTCTTTGAAGAATTTAGTTCTAAAAACAATTTTTTTGGTGGCCATAACGACCGCAAGAAGGGTCAGCGAAATCCAAGCTTTGGCAGTTACAGAGCCTTTCTTAAGAATTTTGCCGGACAGAATAGTTCTCCAAACTGATCCAGCTTTTCTTCCTAAGGTCTCATCAACCTTTCACAGGTCTCAGGAAATAGTCCTTCCTACCTTCTCCTCAACTCCCTCTAATGCAGGGGAAGAAAACTTTCATACTCTTGACGTAAGAAGATGTGTGCTTCAATACCTCGCTGTCACCAAGGTTTTCAGGAAAACCAACGCCTTATTTGTGATATTCTCAGGATCCCGGAAAGGGGAGAAGGCCTCCAAAAGTACATTGGCTAGATGGCTCAAACAAGCCATTGCCGAGGGTTACCAAGCCAAAGGAGAGGTGCCTCCTTCGGGAGTGACGGCCCATTCAACAAGATCTACGGCAGTTTCCTGGGCCGAAAGGGCCGGTGCCACGCCTGACCAGATCTGCAAGGCAGCTACATGGTCCAGCTATTCAACTTTTCTACGGCACTACAGGCTAGACTTACTGTCCGCTGCAGATCAGGCCTTCGGCAGGAAGGTGCTGCAAGCAGTGGTCCCACCCTAGGGTAAGTTACTCGGTTATCCTCTCCAAGGTTGTCCTGAAAGGCGATTGGAGAAAGGCCTAGTTAGACTTACCGGTGACGGTATTTCTAAGAGCCTTTCAGGACAACCGCTAATTTCCCTCCCTAGGTATTTTGAATAAAAAGATTGTTTGAAATGTCTATCATGGTTTTGTTGTGGTTGTTCTGTGCTTTATTTTCCAGTGGGCGGAGACCACAATAACTGAGGCCATGGTGGAAGAGGAGGGATCTTAAAGGATCACGTGTGTTTCCTGGGAAATGGGCGGAGCTGCGCTCTCTCCAAGGTTGTCCTGAAAGGCTCTTAGAAATACCGTCACCGGTAAGTCTAACTAGGCCTTTCAGCAACTTGAGAGCAAAAACAAACAATGAGGACATGAAAACAGCACTACATTAAGGTAAAAGAAGCTATTAAGATAAAAAAAAATTCCTTTACAAACCCTTTAATTAGGGACTGATTTCAAATAATACAATACATTAGCAAGCATAAATACATAGATTGTGAGGTTAAAGGACAACATTTACCTTAATATAGTCCTCCTGCAGGACTTGGATTATAGCATAATAGGTGTCTGGGGATATGATCTCCAGAGCCTGAGGGGGGAGATGCCTGTCGAGAACTTGAGGTCCTGCAAGCTTCTCCCTGTTGCCAGGTAGCACAATGTAGCAACTAGCCTCTGCTTAGCAGTGATGGCTTCCCGCATAACGGTGTCATAACTGGTGATATAGGGAGACACCAAAGCCAAGAGCTGCTGAAAAACAGGGTCAGACATCCTCAGAAAATTCCTAAAGTCATCAGGGTTATTCTCCTGGATCTCCCGCAGCAGAGGCATATGACAGAATTGGTGCCGCTGGAGCAACCAATTCTTGGCCCACAAACTCCTCCTCACCCTGTTCATGGACCGGAGTCGGGATAAAGCAGTAATCCCAGCACCGAGCACAGCACGATCTTGGCGACGAGAACGAAACCCGAAACATGGCTAGAAAATGGTTGTCTAATGAGAACGAACTAAAAGAACGCACTGAAGAACAGCAAGGCCTCTGAAGAACGCACTGCAAAAACAGATACAAACTGACTACAAGCACTGAAAGACAGATACGAACCCAAAAGCACAAACTGAACAAGAGCTTCTTTTCTTTATCGTACATCACGGGACACAGAGCGCATAGCCATTACACTTGGGTTATATGGGTACCTTCAGGTGTGGACACTGGTGTAATGAATTTCACAGGAAGTTTCCTCCCTATATAACCCCCTCCCACTGGGAGTGCTTCAGTTTTTTCGCCAGTGTCTTAGGTGTTGGTCACGTCTAGCTGTCCCTCGGAGGTCTCGGGACCCAGGATAGCTAGCCGGATCCGTCCGAAGTGCTTCAAAGCCAAGGTGTACGGTACCCGGGCCCTGCTGGAGTGGGGTTTTGCCTATAATGCCTCTCCTTGGAGGGCTGGATTCTGGGCTCCAGTGCCTTAGTCTCTTCCAAGAACTAAACGCCACTGATGCCAGGATGCTATATAGGTCCAGGGGTGTGGGTTCCTTAAACACAGGACCCCGGTCCCTGAAGGTCCAAGACAATACCCACGGAGATGGGGGAAGGCTGGGCCTCTTGCAGTTTGCAATACCCTGCGGCGTGGAGCAGGTAAGAGGGAACCTGCGGGACTTGGTTCGACAGTAGGTATCCCCCTGGGGGTTCTGGGTTGGCTAATGGTATGCTTGTGCATCAGCCACTATCTCCACTATGTCTTTTGAGGCAGGATGGGATGTACTAATGTTTACCCAGATAACATGTAGATATATGTATGCTTGTTTAACCACTTAAGGACCCCCGCACGCACATATACGGCCACAGAATGGCACGTACAGGCACAAGGGCGTAAATTTACGTCCCCGCCTGAGTGCGGTTCGGGGGTCCCATCGGGACCCCCTCCGCGGCGTGCGGGGGTCCCCCTACCTCTGGGAGCGATCCGGGATCTGCGGGCGGATGTCCGTGATATCCGCCCCCCCCGCGATCGCTCCCAGCCAATGGGAGCGCGCTCCCAGCCTGTCACTTCCTCCTCCTGTGTTTACACAGGAAGGAGGAAATGATGTATTCTCTCATCGCAGCGCTGTTTCCCAGCGCTGCTGATGAGAGAAGACATCACAAGTAAGTGTGCACCAACACAACACTGACACACACTCACATAGGCATATTAACCCCTTGTGATCGCCCCCCCCCACCCCCCTGTCACAGTGTCACTGAATGCAGTGATTTAATCACTGCATTTAGTGTCAGTGTGACAGGCAGTGTAAAAAACAGTTAGTGTTAGGTTCAGGATAGACCCCCCACCCCCCCTAATAAAGTTTTAACCCCCTGATCACCGCCCTAGTTAACCCTTTCACTCCCTATTGCCAGCGTCACTAAGCGATCATTTTTCTGATCGCTGTATTAGTGCCGCTGTTCCCGCTAGGTAGCTATTTTTTTTTTATTGCGATTTTTTTTTTTACTAAAGACATGTGGCTAAATAAATTTTGGCCTAAATGTTTGACTAAAATTTAGTTTATTTGATTTTTTTTTTAACAAAAAGTAAAAAATAGTGTTTTTTTTTCAAAAATGTCGCTCTATTTTTGTATATAGCGCAAAAAATAAAAATCGCAGAGGTGATCAAATACCACCAAAAGAAAGCTCTATTTGTGGGAAGAAAAGGACGCAAATTTTGTTTGGGAGCCACGTCGCACGACCGCGCAATTGTCTGTTAAAGCGACGCAGTGCCGAATCGCAAAAACACCTTGGGTCATTTACCAGCGTATTGGTCCGGGTCTTAAGTGGTTAAGATATATATTTTGCTACTCCCCCCAGATTTGCCTGTTAGCATGGATACTGCAGCCCCCACGTACTATAAAGAGGGAATGCTGGTGAAACTCCTGTTTCTTAGGAAGCCTATGGGGACAGCTTCCTCTATGTGTGCACTACATTGAGAATTAGTGCTTACCTGGTGTCGGTTTGGGCTGCTGGCGTTGGTCCATGTTTCTCCTCTGCTCCCTGCTTCCTCCATGTTGATTTCAGCGTGGGGAGGGTGCGCGCGCGTGCACGCCGTCTTTTATGGCGTCCTCGTGCATAGGGGGGGCGGGCCGGCTGGTCTTTCCCTTCTGAGAGCGGTGGAGAAAGGACACAGAGCGCGCAGCTGAGCCATTTTTTTGGCATGCAGTGACACCTAGTGGCGGTTGGTGGATCTTCAGGTCTGGACTTAAGGTCCACTTTGACCAAGAAAAAAAAAAGGTTTTTTTTCTTAACCACTTGACTACTGGGCACTTAAACCCACTTAATAACCAGACCAATTTTCAGCTTTCGGTGCTTTCACATTTTGAATGACAATAACTCAGTCATACAACACTATAACCAAATGAAATTTTTGTCCTTTTTTTCCCACAAATAGAGCTTTCTTTTGGTGGTATTTTATCACCTCTGCGGTTTTTATTTTTTTCACTATAAATGAAAAAAGAACGAAAATTTTGTAAAAAAATGAATTTTTCTTCATTTCTATTATAACATTTTGCAGAAAAGTAATTTTTCTTCATAAACTTGGCCTAAAATGTATACTGCTACATATCTTTGGTAACAAAACAAAAAAAATTTAGATATTATTTAGTCTGGGTGAAAGTTATAGGGTCTAAAAGCTATGGTACCAATTACTGAAAATTGATCAATTTGATCACATCTGATGTACTGACAGCCTCTCTCATTTCTTGAGACCCTAACATGCCAGAAAAGTACAAATACCCCCCAAATGACCCCTTTTTGGAAAGAAGACATTCCAAGGTATTTAGAAAGAGGCATTGTGAGTTTTTTGAAGTTGTAATTTTTCCCACAATTCTTTGCAAAATCAAGATTTTTTTTATTTTCTTTCCACAAAATTTTCATATTAGCGGGTTATTTCTCACACACGGCATATGCATACCACAAATTACACCCCAAAACACATTCTGCTATTCCTCCTGAGTATGGCGATACCCCATGTGTGGGACTTTTTGACACAGCGTGGCCACATGGAATGGCGCCAAACTTTGCGACTTAAAAATCCCCATAGGTGACGCTTTAAATATTTTTACTGGTTACATCATTTTAGTTGGAGAAGAGGTCTAGGGCCAAAATGATTGCTCTCGCTCTAACGTTCGCAGCGATACCTCACATGTGTGGTTTGAACACCGTTTTCATATGTGGGCGGGACTTGCGTATGCGTTCGCTTCTGCATGCGAGCTCACGGGGACAGGGGCGCTGTATGCCCAGAGTATTGCGGAGTATGCCCCCCAGAGTATTGCGGAGTATGCCCCCCAGAGTATTGCGGAGTATGCCCCCCAGAGTATTGCGGAGTATGCCCCCCAGAGTATTGCGGAGTATGCCCCCCAGAGTATTGCGGAGTATGCCCCCCAGAGTATTGCGGAGTATGCCCCCCAGAGTATTGCGGAGTATGCCCCCCAGAGTATTGCGGAGTATGCCCCCCAGAGTATTGCGGAGTATGCCCCCCAGAGTATTGCGGAGTATGCCCCCCAGAGTATTGCGGAGTATGCCCCCCAGAGTATTGCGGAGTATGCCCCCCAGAGTATTGCGGAGTATGCCCCCCCCCAGAGTATTGCGGAGTATGCCCCCCCCCAGAGTATTGCGGAGTATGCCCCCCCCCCAGAGTATTGCGGAGTATGCCCCCCCCCAGAGTATTGCGGAGTATGCCCCCCCCCAGAGTATTGCGGAGTATGCCCCCCCCCAGAGTATTGCGGAGTATGCCCCCCCCAGAGTATTGCGGAGTATGCCCCCCCCAGAGTATTGCGGAGTATGCCCCCCCCAGAGTATTGCGGAGTATGCCCCCCCCAGAGTATTGCGGAGTATGCCCCCCCAGAGTGTTGCCCCCCCAGAGTGTTGCCCCGCATTGCAGAGTATGTGCAGCAGGGATGGCTGAGCAGGGAGGGATGGATGGATGGATGGATCTGTGACTACATTTGTCACAGATCCAGCCCGCAGCACTGGCGCTGCCATCCGCTCCCTCCCCTCTCCTCTCACACTGTACCGATCGGTACAGAGAGAGGAGGGAGAAACCGGCGTCATCAAATGACGCCGGTCTGTTTACATCTGATCGCGCCGTCATTGGACGGCGCGATCACGTGGTAAACCGCCGCTATCAGCGGCGATTTACCGTGATCCGTGACCCGCCGGGTCCTCTGGACCCGGCGGTCACGGACATTCCCGTGTGCGCGCCTCTGGAATCACGTTATATAACGTGATCCCAGAGTTAAGCAACCACCTTGCCGCCGTTATTTTTCGGCAGGTGGTTGCTAAGTGGTTAAAGGGACTCAGCCTTAGATCCGGCAGCATCCGAGTCTACCTTGGGCTCCAGCTAACGGGCATTGGTGTTGCAATACTCACAGGTTTTCCTCGGTATTGCCACATTCTAGAGCGTGGAAAAATTAAAAAAAAAATAAAAATTTTTTTTTTCCATAGCCTGTTCTTATTTGTTCACTCCTAGCTACAACAGTCGGGTGTTGGCTACAGGGGTGTCTCAAGGTTGTGCAATGGCTCCCAAGGGATCAGGACCAGCTAAGGCTGCAAAGGGTGCCAAAGAACAAGTCTCCATCGGGGTCAGAGGATTTGGGTCAGGATGGTCCCACCCTCGCTAGATAGGCCACGAGTAGCATCTTACAGGAGCCATTGAGGGTGCTGGGGGCAGAGGCGGGCCCCAATCCACCTATGCCCGTTTACGTAACGGAAGAAATGCTAGCGACCACCCTGGGTGGGCTAGAGGAAAGGTTAACGGCTTTGATTGCCCGCTCTTTGCCAGGTGGCAAACGGGCTAGATCCCCGTCACCTAGATTGGTGTTTTCAGATGCGGGGTCTCCTCGCCGGAGGAACAGGACCCACAAAGGGATCAAGCGGACCAGAGTCCCGACGGGTCAGACATGGAGGGTTCCACTCTAGATAAATTTTGTCGGCTTCTCAAGCGGAGAGCCTGTGGATCCAGTCTCTGACAGATATTGTTCGCACTGCTTTTAAAAAACTTCCAGTGTCAGAACTATTAGCCCCTGCAGTATCCTCATTAGGTTCTTTAAAGGCACCATTAACTTGGGTGTCTTTTCCAATTCACCCCCTTCTGGAGAGCGTATTTTTTTCAGGATTGGGCTCGACCTGATAGGATCTTTTTCCCTCCTAAAAGGTTCACTATTTTCTATCCTATGGAAGAAAAATTTGCAAAGAAATGGGCACTCCCTACTGTGGACGCGGCCATTTCCTGCGTGAGTAAATCCCTGACCTGTCCGGTTGGAAATGTCCAGATGTTCAGAGATCCGGCCGACAAAAAATTGGAGACCCTACTGAAGGCTTCGTTTACCACAGTAGGTGCCGTGGTTCAGCCAGCAGTGGCAGCCATTGGCGTTTGTCAGGCTTTAAAGAAACAGTTGTTAAAAGGACATGCCGGCTCAGCAGACTCGTGAATTAGCAGACCTCCCAAGAGCTCTCTGCTTTGCAATAGATGCTATTAAGGACTCCGTTCATCGGGCGTCCCGTCTATCTCTGCTGTTGGTTCATATGCGTCGTCTTTTGTGGCTAAAGAACTGATCAGCAGAGGCACCCTGCAAAAAACTTTTAGCAGGATTTCCCTTTCAGGGTGGAAGACTATTCGGTGAAGACCTAGATAAATATATCCAAACCATATCAAGTGGTAAAAGTTTTTTCTTGCCGGTCAAGAAAAGACCGCGCGGGCCCGCGTTTAAGCGACGGGCCTTTTACTGGCTCGGCCCCTTCAGCTTCCCGTCAGTATCGACGGCCTCCCGGGCGTTCAACATTTAATAGCCGCCCACAGGGACAAGCCGCGGCAAACAAGAGGCCATGGTCTCGCAAGCCGGCTAAACCTGTCATCAAGTCAGATTCATGAAGGGGCGCCCCCACTCTCTTGGGTGGGCGGAAGACTTCGGTTTTTCTCCGAAGTGTGGAAAGCCAGAATTCCCGACTCTTGGGTTCGGTTCGTGGTAGCCACGGGCTACAAACTAGAGTTTCGAGAAGTCCCCCCTCCTCATTTTCGGGGGTCAAAGTCTTCCAAGCGGCCCATTAAAGAGGGCCTCTCTCGTAAAGGCATTGAATCGCCTCTGGCTCCAAGGAGTAATTGTAGAAGTACCAACCCAGGAATGGGGTCTGGGATTCTATTCCAATCTTTTTCATGAATACCCAATGGTGACGTCAGGCCTATCTTAGACCTCAAACGCCTAAATCGCTTTCTAAGATATAGACCTTTCGTATGGAATCCATACGTTCGGTGGCAGCCAGCCTACATCATGACGACTTTCTAGCATCTATAGACATTATCTGCACATGCCAATCTACCCGGCACATCACAAGTTTCTTCATTTTATGATAGATCAACGTCATTTCCAGTTCGTAGCCCTCCCTTTCGGGTTGGCAACAGCTCCGCGGGTATCCACAAAGGTGTTAGCCCCGGTGCTGGCCGTCCTAAGGACAGAAGGCATTTTGGTCCTGGTATACCTGGACGATCTCCTGCTTATCGACAGATCAGCTTCCAACCTCAATCATGCAGTAGTCCGCACAGTTCGGCATCTAGAGGAGTTTGGGTGGGTTTTGAACCAAGAAAAATCAAGGTTGCAACCCACAAAACAGTTAGAATTCTAGGCCTTCGGCTAGATACAGTCGGCCAGAGGATATTTTTTCCTCAAGCAAAAGTCAGGTCATTGACTCAAACAGTTCAAATAGTCTTAGGCAAGAAGAGGCCGACTATTCGCCTAGGCATACGACTGCTGGGGAAGAGGGTGGCCGCCTTCGAAGCAGTGCCCTATGCCCAGATCCATACCAGAGTTCTCCAGGCAGCCATTCTCTCTGCTTGAAACAAGTCCATGCAGGCACTAGACCGCCAGTTAGTTCTCTCAGGGGTCCGGTGCAGCCTGTTCTGGTGGCTGGTCCCTCAATATTTGTCAAAGGGGAAATCCTTTTGCCCCATCACATGGAAAATGTTAGGAAGACTGACCCAGCAAGGACAGTGATAGGAGGCAGAAAGACTGCTTCCCAGTAATATCCTACAGATCAGAACTGCTCGGTTGGCCCTGGTCGTCTGGACTCTCCCCCTTCGGGGTCTGCCAGTAAGGGTACAGTCCGACAATGCCACGGCGGTGGCATACATAAACCACCAGGGGGGCACGAGGAGCCTAGTGGCTCAAAGGGAAGTAAACCTGTTTCTCATGGGCCGAAGCCCATGTACCCTGCATCTCGGCAGTGTTCATCCCAGGGATAGACAATTCTCAAGCAGATTTTTGAATCTTCAACAGTTGCTCCCGGGGGATTGGTCTCTTCACCCCCAGGTATTCCAAGACATTTGCCAAGGATTCGGAGTTCCCGATGTAGACATCATGGCAACGAGAGTCAACAAGGAATTGGACAAATTCGTATCCTGAGCCAGGGATCCCTCGGCCTACGGGACCAATGCGTTGGTTTGCCCCTGGCACCAGTTGTCTCTCCTGTATGCGTTCCCTCCACTGCAGATGATTCCCCGCCTTCTACGAAGGATCAGGGTGGAGCGCAGGCCTGTGATCCTGGTGGCCCCAGCCTGGCCCAGGAGGGCTGGGTACGCGCCCATCGTGAGGATGTCGGTAGGGGCACCAGGGCCACTCCCCCTGCGCCCAGACCTGTTATCTCAGGGCACGATATACCACCCTGCTTCACAGCAGCTAGATTCGATGGCTTGGGGGCTGAATCCCTAATTCTTAAGGGCAGAGGCCTCTCAGCCCAGATCATATCTACGTTGATTCTGGCTAGGAAACCAGTCTCTAGAAATATCTATTACAGAGTCTGGAGGACCTTGGGGGGGTGATGCGAGTCTCAAAGAGGGCATCCTCGTAAGTTTTATCGACAGGATCTTGCGATTCCTCCAGGTTGGCGTTAAGGGAGTAGCTCTTAGTACTCTAAAGGGGCAGGTGTCTGCCTTATCGATATGGTTTCAAAGCATTCGCTTGTGAAAACCTTCTTGCAGGGGGTCTTGCATGTAAATCCCCCTATTAGAGCTCCCCGCTGCCCCTGGAATTTAAAAACTCGTCTTGTCAGCTTTACAAAGACAACCGTTTGAACCTCTGACAGAAATCCCTCTTGTGCTGCTAACCCGAAAGTCGGTTTTCTTGGGGGCTATGGCTTCGGCCAGAAGGGTCTCCGAGCGGGCAGCCTTGTCTTGCAGGGAACCGTACCTGATTCGGCATAAGGTCAGAGTGGTTCTGCGGCCTCAACCTTCTTTCCTTCCTAAGGTCATATCCAGTTTTCACTTGAATCAGGACCTAGTCCTACCATCCTTCTTTCCTACTCCCCAGTCCAGAGAGGAAAGACTGCTTCATACTTTGGACGTGGTCCGAGCCATGAGGGTTTATCTCAGGGCTACAGAGAAGATTCGGAAAACAGATGTGCTTTTTGTTCTTCCGGATGGCCCCAAAAAGGGTCAGCCGGCTGCCAAGTCTTCCTTGGCTAGGTGGATTAAGCAGCTGATTTTTCAGGCCTATGGTCTGAAGCGCATTCCACCTCCCTTATCAGTTAAAGCCCATTCTACGAGGGCCATGAGTGCCTCTTGGGCGGCACACCATCAGATCTCTATGGCACAGGTTTGCAAAGCGGCAACCTGGTCTTCCGTACATACGTTTATTAAATTGTATAAGTTGGACGTCGCAAAAGCTACGGACGCAGTATTTGGGCAGGCGGTCCTACGGGCAGCAGTATAGAATCCTCTGGCCCGGTTCACGCCCCCTTGTTTTTCTGTTGGTGGAGCTATTTTTTCTCCTGACAATGTTTTTATTTGGCTATTCTTGGCCTTACGGTCTCCCTCCCTTCATAGAGCATTGCTTTAGGACATCCCAAGTGTAATGGCTATGCGCTCTGTGTCCCGTGATGTACGATAAAGAAAAAAGGATTTTTAATAAACAGCTTACCTGTAAAATCCTTTTCTTAAAGTACATCACGGGACACAGAGCTCCCACCCCTCTTTTGGGGAACATTGTGTAACCTCGGGAGAATTGCTTGCTACAAAACTGAAGCACTCCCAGTGGGAGGGGGTTATATAGGGAGGAAACTTCCTGTGAAATTCATTACACCAGTGTCCACACCTGAAGGTACCCATATAACCCAAGTGTAATGGCTATGCGCTCTGTGTCCCGTGATGTACTTCAAGAAAAGGATTTTACAGGTAAGCTGTTTATTAAAAATCCTTTTTTTTGCCAGATTACGGGCGTTTTACTGCTTTTACTGATTTTTAACCTTAAAAAGCCTGTACAAAAATGCTGCAAAACTCTGCAAAAAACGCCTGTAAAATAGCAATGCCTATGAATAGAGCCTGAAGCACAGTGTTATTTTCTCAGTAAACGTGGGGCCAGCACTGTCCATAGTGCAGATCTTGTTTATCTTTGTAAAACATGCCCCCCCCCAGAGTTGAACAGCCCCGCTCAGCTGTCCGGTCATAACTCCTCACCCTGCAGTATCCAGCTCTGTTTTATTCTGCCTAGCAGAGGAGAAGGACATGGCTCCCTTTTGGGCCCAGAGTGCTGAGGTAATTTTTTAAATGTTTTATTATTTTAATTTTGTGATTCTTCCATCAACTGCCGGCTAGGTGACAGGCTGGACAATGTAGATCCTTGTAGTCTCCCCAGTCCGGCCATCGAGAGTGAGCAGTCCTTAGCTACGCGCTGGGTTGGGGGGGAATCTGTGGGGTCCAGTTGGCCCAGGGTCGCTGGACTCCGGGCGAATCTCGTATACCATCATTATACTAGAACTTTAAGCCATCAGGCTGTGCCTCTCCTTGTGGTCGCAGAGGCTACAAGGACGTCCAATCAAGATCCAGTCGGACAACGCCGCGGCGGTGGCCCATGTCAACCACGGAGCTCAGCTGCGGGGAACACTCACAATAAGCGTTGTAATGTCCCAGCTGTGTGTGTGTTGCTGTTTAGAGACACAGCTTAACATCAAGTATAACCGAATCCCAATGAAAGATGCGCTTGTTAATGAACTGATGCAGTCTTTACTGAGATATCATTCACAGGAATGTGTACAATAGCATGTGAAAATGTGTGATATGATTTGATTTGGTAAAACAAACATAAAAAGACAAATGTAAGCATGGCTATTCAAGCAACATACATTCTACATAGCTAATACAAAGGATTGGGCCTAACATGTGCTTGCTTGCTACAGACTGAAACACACATTATACTAGCTGTGCCTAGCATCCCTCTATATAAGCTGAACTAGCAAACCCCTTTACTTACAGGCTTTGGTGTTCATCAGCTTTGCAACCTGTAATCGCTTCTAAGAAGTCCTGAGGATGTGCTCACTTCTGTAGCTGGAGTTGAAAAGAAAGGATATGTGCATGCTCTATAGGAGTACAGGGAAAACCCGCCTCTAGGCTTCAAGAACATGGAGGGTCTTAAAGGAACAGACACTGCCGAGTGCCATGCATATAATATATACTGTGAAGGCAGCACACTCCCCACCTGGCATACTTTTTGTTATGCCACTAACTTTTGGACAGAAGTAAAACTACTTCAGAAATTGGCCTAGCATACACCTTGGGAATGCCTTGTCTAACAATTCTAACTTCTACCTTTCTAACTCTAGCATCACTACTAGGATCAGTTCCCACAATGAGTCCAATGGGCCATTCGTTCCTGTGGGCCTGAGTGTCTTTTAATAAGACAATGTCTCCAACTTGTAAGTTGGGCTTGTCATCTTGCCATTTCTTGCGTGGCTGGAGTGTCACCAGGAATTCCTGTCTCCACCTCTTCCAGAAAATGTCCGCAAGACTTTGAACTTGTCTCCATTGCTTGGTGTACAAGTCCTTGAGGTCAAAGTCTCCTGTGGGAGCTGTCATTGGTTCCATCTTCTGTGTCAGCAGCATTGCGGGTGTCAAGACTGACGGCATCTCCGGATCTGTAGACACTGGAACTAAAGGTCTGGCGTTCATAATGGCCACGACTTCAGCCATTAGTGTAGTCAAAGCTTCATGAGTGAGGCGAGTAGACCCAACCTTCAGGAGCATGGCGTCCAGAATACGACGAGCTACTCCAATCATCCTCTCCCAGGCTCCTCCCATATGAGATGCGTGTGGAGAATTAAAAGTCCAAGTGCATCCTTGATCTTGAAGATAGGAACTTGTTTCGGAGTCTGTAGAAATGATCTTCAATTCCTTGCAGGCCCCAATAAAGTTTGTGCCGCGGTCTGAACGAATCAATTTCGCTGGTCCTCTGATGGAGAAGAATCTTCTCAAGGCATTGATGAAACTTGAAGTGGATAAAGATTCAATCACTTCAATATGAACTGCTCTAGTACTCTGACAAGAGAACAGAACAGCCCAACGTTTACTTTCGGCACTGCCTCCTCTGGTCTTGCGAGAAGAGATGTTCCATGGTCCAAAGACGTCTAGACCTACGTGAGTGAACGGAGGATCTGAAGCAAGTCTGTCTGCAGGTAAGTTTGACATCTTCTGAACTTCAAGTTTCCCTCTAATCTTCTTACAGGTAACACATTTGCTGATCACGCTGGAGACTAGTCTCTTACCTCCTATGATCCACAATCCTGCTGACCGTACTGCTCCTTCAGTGAAGTGTCGTCCTTGATGTGCCACTTGCTCGTGATAGTGTCTTACCAGAAGAAGAGCGATGTGATGATTCTTGGGTATGATGAAGGGATGTCTCTCTTGGATAGTCATATCTGCTGCCGACAAACGACCTCCTATTCTTAGTACTCCTTCTTCGTCGAGGATAGGGTTTAACTTCTTGAGCGAACTCTGTCGAGAAATCTCTTCCTTTTTCAGAAGGCTTTGAATTTCTTCTTTAAAGACTTCCTGCTGTACGCATTTGATGATCACGACCTTGGCTTGTTCAAGATGGTCGCTGCTACGCTGATCAGTATTAGTAGCTCTGCAGGAGTGTCTGGCTAGACAGATAAGTTTTCCGATTGCACGTGTCAGCGACTTCCAATTGGAAAACCTCTCAAATCTATGGGTGCCCAAACTGTATCTGGTAACTAAAGTCTTACAAACTATAACTTGAGGTCTTACCTCTTTGTCTTGATCTGGTTCTATGAGCTGAAAGGTCTCTACCTGGGTAGTCTCTTTGGATTCTGGCTTACCAAGAAACGATGGACCTACGAACCAGTTTGTTTGCTTGAGTACAGCGGCTGACACCAATCTTGTCCCATGATCTGCTGGGTTCTTGTCGGTGCTGATGTGATGCCACTGATCTGGACTTGTAGATTTTCTGATACGTGTCACTCTGTTGGTCACATATGTGTAAAATCTTTTTGAAGCATTGTGAATATATCCTAGCACAATCTTGCTGTCCGTATAAAAGTTCACTGCATGGATCTCAATGTCTAGTTCAGTCGTAATCATGTCTGCTATCTCTACCGCTAAGACAGCAGCACAAAGTTCTAGACGTGGGACAGTGTGAGCAGGTCTGGGAGCTAGTTTAGATTTTCCCATGATGAACCCAACATGGCTTTGTCCCTCAGTGTCTATTACTCTAAGGTAAGTTACAGCTGCGATAGCTATAGTGGAAGCGTCAGAGAATATGCATAATTCTCTTCTCTTTGTAGCAGACAAAGAAACAGGTACGTATGGTCTTGGGATGTTGAGTTGTTCAAGCTCTAACAATGAGTCTTTCCATAACTTCCACTGCATTTGCTTCTCTTCAGGGAGAGGTACGTCCCAGTCAATTTGTTCTTGCTCGGTAGTGATCTGTCTCAAAAGAGCTTTGCCTTGCATGATGATGGGTGCTACGAATCCCAGGGGGTCATAAAGACTGTTGACTGTAGATAGAATACCTCTTTTCGTGAATGGTTTCTCTTCTCTGGAGACCCTGAAGGTGAAACTATCGGTCTTTAGGTCCCAACTAAGCCCAAGACTTCTTTGCAAAGGTGGTGATTCTGTCCCTAGATCTAAGTCTTTAAGATCTTTAGCACGGTCTTCCATTGGAAATGCTTCCATGACTCTGTTGCTGTTGGAAGCTACCTTGTTCAATCTTATGTTGGATTCTGCCAACATTTCTTTTGTACTTTTTAGGATGCTAATAGCTTCTTCGTTACTGGAGAAAGAGGCAAGTCCATCGTCCACGTAGAAGTTCTTCATGACGAACTGTTTGGCTTCTTGGCCATGTCTTTCACCTTGCTGTGCTGCTCGTTTCAGGTTGTAGATAGCTACAGCTGGGGAAGGGCTGTTTCCAAACACATGTACCTTCATCCTGTACTCTATGATGTCTTTGTTAAAGTCATTGTCTGCATACCACAGGAACCTTAAGTAGTCTCTGTGATCTTCTCGAACGAAGAAACAGTAGAACATCTGTTGTACGTCTGCTGTTACTGCTACGAGTTCTTTTCTGAACCTGATGAGTACTCCAAGGAGTGTATTATTCAGGTCAGGTCCGCTGAGAAGGACATCATTTAGTGAGATGCCTTCGTGCTTCGCACTAGAGTCAAATACTACACGTATCTGACCTGGTTTCTGAGGATGATACACCCCAAATATTGGTAAGTACCAGTGTTCTTGGTTTTCTTGTAGTGGTGGCGCCTCTTCTGCCTGCTCGTTGTCAAAAATCTTTTGCATAAAGGCTTGGAAGTGTTTCTTCATATTTGGCTTTCTTTGTAGAGTGCGCTGCAACAAACTGAAGCGTTTCTCTGCTTGTACCCTGTTGTTAGGAAGGCGATGGCGTGGTGACCGGAAGGGTAGAGGGGCTACCCAGCTGCCTGACTTGTCTCTGTAGACTTCTCTGTCCATGATCTCGAGGAAGAAGGTATCTTCTACCGAGGGTGCTGGCTTGTCGTCGTCTCTTGTTCTTTCAAACACCTTACAACCCAGTTCATCTGTATTTCCAGTTGAGGCTAAGTCTTCCATGCACCTCTGGATACTCCGATGATGTGTTGGATTATCTAATTTCTCTTTAATGTGTAAACTGTTGGTACATGGGCAAAGACACGAGGTACGACCATTCTGCAACAGGTGTGTTCTGTAGACATTTACTTTTGCTGGCTTGTGCAGTCCGTCTAGACATACTTCTCCAACAATGACCCATCCGAGATCAAGGCGTTGTGCAAATGGTGCATTGTGTGGCCCATTGTACTGTTCTCTGACTTTGTGCACTCTGAGGATATCTCTCCCAAGTAGAAGGGTGATTGCAGCATCTGGATCTAGTGCTGGTATCTGGTCTGCTATTTGCACCAGATGAGGGTGATGACGAGCAACTTCAGGTGTGGGAATCTCTGACCTGTCGTCTGGTATCTCATCACATTCTATGAGGGTAGGAAGAGTCACCTTTGTCTTTCCATCTAATGACTCGATGATGTAGTTGTTTGCTCTTCTTCCTATTGTCTCTACAACTCCAGAGCAAGTCTTCAAGGTGTATGGTGTTGGAGTTCCTTTGTCACCGAAGAGGTCAAAGAATTCTGTTTTTGCCAGCGATCTGTTACTCTGTTCATCCAAGACTGTGTACATCTTGATTGCCTTTTCTCTGAAACCTGCTGGATACACCTTGACTAAGCATATCTTGGAGCATGATCTTGAGCGGCCCTGTTCTGTACAGATCTCAGTGCACTTTGAGGTTACTGCTGGCGTTGAACTTTCGCCTTGCTCCCCACCATGATCTTCTTGAGTTACCGGAGCTTCTTGTTTCCATGGTGGTGGTCCCGGGTGCAGTGTTGACAAGTGTTTGTCACTGTTACACTCTGTGCATCGTATTGTTTTTGTACAGTCTTTTGCAATATGCTGAATTGAAGCGCAGCATCTGAAACAAATGCGATTGTCTTTAAGATAAGCTTTGCGCTCTTCTAATGTCTTACTTCTGAAATTGCGACATTTTCTTAGTGGATGAGGCTTGTTGTGGATAGGACATATTTTGTCTGGCTCTTCAACTTTCTTACTTGTGTTGTCTTCCTGATTGGCTGCAGATTCAGGTGGAACTTCTGTCTTCCTTACAGAAACTGTTGGTCTGCGTTCTTTGTAAAGCCCTGGAGGTTTCTGCTCTACCTTTGGGAAGCTCGCTGTTCTCTTGTTCAGGAAAGCAAAGCTTGGGTCATTGCGTATTTCAGCTTGGTCTTCTATGAATTCAGCGAAGAAGGCGAACGGTGGAAATGCAACTCGATGATCTTTCTTGTATCTTGAAGCTTGAGCTACCCACCTTTCTTGCAAGTTGTAAGGAAGTTTCTCGATTATGGGCTCAACTCCACGTGCTGTATCCAGATATGAGAGACCTGGCAGATATCCACTAGACTTAGCGACTTCTATTTCTAAAAGTAGGTCTCCCAAACCTCTCAGCTTTTGGTAATCCTTGTTTGTTATTCTTGGATAGTTTTCTATCCTTTTCAGAAGAGCATCTTCAATCACTTCAGGTGATCCATAGCATTGTTCTAACCTCCGCCACACCATTGCAAGTCCTGCAGTTGGGTCATGAACATGTACTGATCTGATTCTTTGGGCTTGTTCAGTGGACTCTGGTCCTAGCCATTTGACGAGCTGGTCAAGCCTTCCTTTATCTGTCAGCGTTAAGTCTTGGGTACCGCTCAGGAAAGATGACTTCCAGGCCCAGTAGTTTTCCGGACGGTCATCGAATTTCATGAGACCAGCGCTCACTATCTCACGGGTCATCAGATGATTTACCACTTCTATAGCACTTGTTGCATCTGGCGAATACTTCTTGGGTGTACACTCAGGGTATGGATGAGGTTGGTAAGGCTGATAAGGTGCTTGACAGAATACACTTTGTTTAGGTGATGGTTCTCGTCTGTTGTAAGTCTTTCTGTTATAGTCCGGACTTGTATTTGCTTGAGGAGAGAGTATGCAAGCATCCGTTTGTCCTCTTGGAGGGTTGGCAGATTGGTCTCTGCGCATGCGACCATTTGACTTCCTACACTGAGGTTCTGATCCAGTCTTGCAATGTTGCGTAATATTGAAGTTGTTTATTGCTGGTGGAATCGATGAAGACCTAGGTGCATCATTGGGCTGCTGGTCAGTGTACATGGTTGCTTGTGACTGTACGTACTCACGGGTGCGTTGGATTGCGCTGTGGGATGACATCTGGTTTTCTATGCCATTGAATTGAGCTTCAGCAGCTCTTCCGAAAACTTCTGCTTCCGCTAAGGCTGCTGCAGCGTTTTTCTGCTGTTTGAGTAAGTGTAAAGATGCTTCCACTTCTGCTTTTCTTGTGAGTGTTTCAGATTCACGTCTTGCTAATTCTCTCATCAATTCAGCTTCCTGCTCTGCATAAGAAGCCATGGCACAAGCTGCCTCTGCTTTTGCTCTTGCCTTAGTCGCTTTGTCGCTAACCGATGACAGACTTGTGATGCTTGAATGTCTAGAACTAGTACGTTTAAATCTTGCTGAATTGGCGCTAGCTGAAGTAAGATTTGTTTGACTGGACGCTCTAGACAGTGTTGCGCATCTAGACTTGGTTCTTGGCAAGCAGTGTGTGTCTTCCTCCTTATAGTAGCATTGAGGGTTAACAGTCAGAGAGTTAGTCTCTGTGTTCTCCATCTTGTTTTAGCTGGCAGCGTGGATAATGACACAGGCAATATCAGTGTTATAGTGAGTGAGAGAAATTAGTTTCACTTTCATTTGCATGTGGCTGAAAGGATTTGTCCTTTTATTGTTGAGGACGATTCAAAGCTGTTTAGTTGCTTCTGACAACGTTTTAAAGCCTTTTTACTGTAATGTCCCAGCTGTGTGTGTGTTGCTGTTTAGAGACACAGCTTAACATCAAGTATAACCGAATCCCAATGAAAGATGCGCTTGTTAATGAACTGATGCAGTCTTTACTGAGATATCATTCACAGGAATGTGTACAATAGCATGTGAAAATGTGTGATATGATTTGATTTGGTAAAACTGTAAAACAAACATAAAAAGACAAATGTAAGCATGGCTATTCAAGCAACATACATTCTACATAGCTAATACAAAGGATTGGGCCTAACATGTGCTTGCTTGCTACAGACTGAAACACACATTATACTAGCTGTGCCTAGCATCCCTCTATATAAGCTGAACTAGCAAACCCCTTTACTTACAGGCTTTGGTGTTCATCAGCTTTGCAACCTGTAATCGCTTCTAAGAAGTCCTGAGGATGTGCTCACTTCTGTAGCTGGAGTTGAAAAGAAAGGATATGTGCATGCTCTATAGGAGTACAGGGAAAACCCGCCTCTAGGCTTCAAGAACATGGAGGGTCTTAAAGGAACAGACACTGCCGCGTGCCATGCATATAATATATACTGTGAAGGCAGCACAAGCGTATATATTATTTGTTTGCGCATAAGTTATAGCGTCTACAAAATAAATGATGGATTTTTTTTTAATTATTTTTTTTACTAGTAATGGCGATCTGTGATTTTTATCAGTATTATTATTATAATTATTATTATTGGCGGACACTTTTGACACATTTTTGGAACCATTGGCATTTATACAGCGATTAGTGCTATAAAAATGCACTGATTACTGTGTAAATGTCACTGGCATGGGAGGGGTTAACACTACATCCATGGCCAAAAGTTTTGAGAATGACACAAATACTAATATTCACAAAGTCTGCTGCCTCAGTTTTGAGATGGGAAATTGCATATACTCCAGAATGTTATGAAGTGTGATCAGATGAATTGCAATTATTTGCAAAGTTCCTCTTTTCCATGAAAATGAACTTGATCCCATAAAAAAATTTCCACTGCATTTGTGAAGAAGGCTTCAGGATGCCCATGAAAGGCCAGCAAGTGCCAGGACCGTCTCCTAAAGAGGATTCAGCTGCGGGATCGGAGTGCCACCAGTGCAGAGCTTGCTCAGGAATGGCAGCAGGCAGGTGTGAGCGCATCTGCACGCACAGTGAGGCGAAGACTTTTGGAAGATGGCCTGGTGTCAAGAAGGGCAGCAAAGGAGTGAGTTCTCTCCAAAAAAAAAACATCAGGGACAGATTGATCTTCTGCATAAAATATGGTGAATGGACTGCTGAGGACTCTGGCAAAGTCATATTCTCCGATGAAGCCTCTTGCCGATTGTTTGGGGCATCAGGAAAAATGCTTGTCCGGAGAAGAAAAGGTGAGTGCTACCATCAGTCCTGTGTCATGCCAACAGTAAAGCACCCTGAGACCATTCATGTGTGGGGTTGCTTCTCATCCAAGGGAGTGGACTCACTCACAATTTTGCCCAAAAACACAGCCATGAATAAAGAATGGTACCAAAACACCCTCCAACAGCAACTTCTTCCAACAATCCAACAACAGTTTGGTGAAGAACAATGCATTTTCCAGCACGATGGAGCACCGTGCCATAAGGCAACAGTGATAACTAAGTGGCTCTGGCACCAAAACTTTGACATTTCGGGTCCATGGTCTTGATATCCAGGGCTTTGGTTTCAGAGATGGCGCCTTCTCTAGTTGGAATGATGGTCTGCTGGCCAGGCCTCTAACATACGCCCTGACAGATTTACCCTTTATGGGTGGGAGACCTTTTGGGTCCTCGCTGGACTACATCAAGGATGTCACTGGAGGGAAGAGCGCTCTCCTCCCTCAGGCCTCCAGGGAGAAGGGGCCTCGCCGTTGGCCGGGTTCTTCTTTTTCCACACCAAAGCAGTGTTTTTTTGTCAGTCAGGGTCCGCGGGCGAACCTCCTGGGCCGACAAAGGCTCAGCTGGGGGACTGATCCGTCCCTGGGTGAACCTCCCTGCTCCCCGACCAGTGGGTCTGCGAGGTGGTATCTTCAGAGTACTAGATGGGGTTCCTTCCGATCCACAAACTGATTTCTTCCCTCGTGTCTCTCTCTCCCAGCTCGTCGGTCTGCCTAGGGGAAGTGTGGGACTTGCTAAGCTGCTGGGTAATTTTATCTTTCCTGCAGGACTAGAGGTTTGAGGGATTCTATCCAGATCTGTTCTCGATCCCAAGGATGGGCATGGTCCATCTGATTTTGGGCTTCAAGGGCCTAAAGGGCCTTTGTGAATGACGGGTAGTTCCGCTCGGAATCCGTTCATTCGGTCGTAGCTGCGCTCTATCTGGGGGACTTTCTGGCGGACATCTAGTGGACATCAAGGACGCATACATGCATGTCCCGCTTAGCGCAAGTCACAGAGGTTTCTGTGCCTCGCGATGGGGATGCCCACTGTCAGTTGTGGCCCTACCTTTTGATCTGGCGCCAGCACCAATGGTTTTCACCAAGGAGTTTTGCACTTATCCTAACTTTATTGGGACAGCGAGGCTTTGCCATTGTGGCTACTTGGACAACTTTCTGACTCAGAGGTTGTGTCTGTAGCTTTTCGGACCCTCCGTGAATTCGGGTTTGTGTTAAACATTTGGAGTTGGTCCTGGTTCCGACTCAGTTTGGAGTGCCTACGGCTTCTGGACTTTGCATGCAAATCCTAGGTCTGTGGGTAGCCTCCTCCGAGGCGGTACTGTATGCCCAGTTCCACGCTTGTGTTTTTTCCAGAGGGAAATGCTGTCCAAAGGGTATTTTGAATTGGTGGCTGAGATCCCTGACTCTTCGGTCTGGGAAGTGGTGTCTTCCTTTCTGTGGACGGTGATTACAACGGACGCCAACCTCTAGGGTTGTGGGGGTGCCTGGGGGGTCTGGTCGGCCCAGAGTCGCTGGACTTGAGTGGACCTACGGCCACACTGCCCTATATGTGCTCATCTTGTCGTATCTTGGTAACTACCCAGGCTCGGGCCTGGTTAGTACCTGGGTGGGAGTCCGCCTGGAAATACCAGGTGTCGTAGACCCTGTCTACCGTTACTTGTCCTAGTACTGTGGGCGGTCAGGCTATGCCGCTCCTCTTGGTCGAGGGGGTTGCAAGGTCGTCCGATCTAGATTCAACCTGACAACGCCACGCCGGTTGCTTCGGGCTACCATCAGGTATACTGGCAAGCAGGCTACTGGAGTCGTCTGATGCTAGACCAGGACAACTGGTCTTGGCACGTGGAGTCAACTCCTATGCAGGAGGTGAGTCTCGCAGGGCATGGATCTCCTAGCCACTCGTCTCAGCCGCTAGATCTAGTGTTCTGGTACAGTCGCGCTGGTGACCCTGTGGGGTCTGTATTGGCGATTTTATGCTTTTACTCCATTGTAGTGGCTTCCCCGGCTGCTCCACAGAGTGGAGGCTGAGGAATCCCGATGATTTTAATCTCTCCAGATTGGCCTTGGCGTCCTTGGTGCGCCGATATCGGGCGCCTGGTAGCGGAGGTACCCTGGCGGTTGCTAGGGCAGGAGGTCCTTCTGTCTCGAAGTCCCATACTTCCTCCTGTTATACAGTCACTGACTTGCTCAACATTGCTATTGGGAGCCAGACTTTAAGGGACCGGGGTCTGTCCGACTAGGTCATCTCAACAATGCTGAGGGCACGGTAGGCTTCTTCCGGAAGAACCTACCGTTGCGTCTGTTTGTACGAAGAGATGGAGTGACGTGCGCGGAAGTACTCGGTGTCCATGGGCCTGCTGTTTTTACAGCTTGGAGTGGATCAAAAATTAGCTTAGAGCACCGTTGGGGGCAGATTTCAGCCTTAGCTGTGTTCTTTTAGTGGCCTTTTTGCGGCCTTTCCCTGGCGTGTACCTTTTTTGTGGAGGGAGCTTGTTCTATACTTTCCCCTCTTGGCCCATCTCTTCCCCCATGAGTTTTGACTCTGGCGCTCTCGGTTCTTTAGGAACCTTCCTTTTGGAAACATCAGAGAGATTTTCTCTTGACACTATCTCAGAAGTGGCCCCTTTAAGGGGCCTTTACTTCTGTTAGAGGGGTTTCTGAGTTGGCGCTCTTGTCTTGCAAGCCGCCATGCTTGATCCTTCATAGGCTTAGGTGGTGGTGCGTCCGCAATCTTGCCTTCTTCCGAAGGTGGTTTCGGCCTTTCGCCGGAATAAGGAAATTTTTTCTTCCATCCTTCTGTCCTCGGCTGGCGCATCCTACGGAGGTTGTCTTTCATACTTTAGGCGGGGTACGCGCTTTGCGAGTGTACCAGCCTGCTACGGCTCCGTTTTCGGAGATCTGACTCTTTTTTTTGTGTCGGTGTCTGGTCCACAAAAGGGGCCTGGCAATCTCGTTGTCCACCATTTTTCTGTGGATCAGGTAGGCTGTCATACAGGCCTATGCTCTTAAGGGGCGCATCCCCCTTTTTCAGTCCGACAGCATGCGTCGGTCTCAGGTGTGTGAGGCAGCAAATTGGTCGTCCGTTCACATTTTTCCAGAATTTACATGGTTGCTGTGAGTGCATATTTTGATGCTTCTTTCGGCCGCTAGTTTTTTGCAGGCGGCTGTTTTAAAGTTCCACCTTCTCTTTTGAGGAGCTCTGCTTGTTTTGCGGTGAAGTTAAAATTGTTTTTACTGATATATTTCCCACCCCTCGTTTTGACACTGCTTGGGGACATCCCACTTGTCAAGACTTAAGGAGCTGTGTCCGTCCATGGACGATCAGAGAAAATAGGAAAATCCTTTTCTCTGAGTCCATGGACGGACACAGCTCCCACCCCTCCTTTTTAGGTTTGTACTGCTTGTTACGAACTGAAGCTGCAGGCTGCAGTGAGGAGGGTTATGTCTGGAGGGACCGCCCCTGGCAGGGCTGTTCAGCTCTGTTAATGTAAAATGTATTTAATGATCTAACGTGTTTCTGCCTAGTCCTCTCCTGTAAACAGGGAACATAACCCACTTGTCAAGACTTAAGGAGCTGTGTCCGTCCATGGACTCGGAAAAAACGGTGAGTACAAAAAAATCCTATTTAAAAAAAAAAAGCATACGGAGCTCGCAACTTTTACTTGCGTACACCAGGCCATGCTAAGGTGTTTCCTTTTGTCACCAGTAACCTAGTGTTCTGGAAATACCATTGGAATTCAGATTTTGTATCTCAAGCATACGCAGTGTCACTTCATTTAATTATTTTTGAAGGCGCTAATTTTGTATGCCTTGGGACATCCCTACTGCATATACAGTATGCACATTCTTTTTATTTATAGAGTAACACACGTTCTATTTTGTTATCACAAATTTTAAAACCCCATTCTATCAATGTTGCCAAGGTTATAAAGTAATTTTGACTAGCTAAATCAATTATGCAAGAGATGCCTATCTTGGTATGTATGTTTTTCTTCATACACTGCCACCAGATGGTGATGGAAAAATAGTCTAAGACGACAAAACAAGCAACAAGATGGTAAACATGTAGGATATACTTGGATTTTTGTCTTCTTTGTATAAACATTTATCAAAAAAATGCTTATTTAAACACAGTTTTTAATTCCCCCAGACAGAACCTCCCTGCGGGGAACTGCTAACAGAATAATCTGTATGCCAAAACTCTGCATTTTATGCATCCAGATGGGTCCTCCCTTTCTTTCCTCACTCACCCACTCTCTCTCCTTGTCCTCATCAGCACTCATTATTTAATTAGAAATCCTAATTAAAAAAACAGCTGATGATAGCTGGTGGGAGGCAGAGGAGGTGTAGAGACAGGCAAAGATGTAGATGATCTAACACATTTTGAGAGGACTGGAAACAAAATTCCATTTTCATTTTGTATGCGATTACTTAAAGCGGTTGTATATTCCCAGAAAAGTTTTTTTTCGTTGTCACCTGTAAGGCAAAAGGCATAATGAGCTAGTATGCAATGCATACTAGCTCACTATGAAATACTTCCCTTAGAATGAGGCATCGGTAACTTAGGAAAAGGGAGTTACTGCTCCAGGTGGGTATGCTGAACAATCAATGACTTCTCAGGAGATCAAGGGTGCCGGCAATGCACAAGGCAAAATGTAGAGGCTATGAAATGGACAGCCGCACTCCAAAATTTTTTTAGGTTGTCTTTATTGTAAAACAGATGGAAAATGCACTAAAAAATATAGCAAAAATGGGGATAGCAGCCTATGCGTTTCACACTATAGATCAGTGCTTAGTCATGGCTAACATGCAAATAAAACACACTTCAAATATATGTGATCTCTACAAAAGACATGTGATCAATAATGACCACTTGCAAGTGAGAACCAATTAATGAAAGGAACTCCCAGAAGTGAATCAATAAGTGTTATCACATGTACACATGAGGGTAGCCTAAACGATACACTCACTCAAAAAGCACACCAAAAAACATAGTATAGAAAGTGGACATGGATGTAAAATATATATGTGTAAATATATATGTGAACATGCATAAAATGTGCAATGATTGATATATGTAATTACTCCAGTTACTGGAGCCACATCATGTATATATACACGTAGCAGCAGCAGACTGTAATAATATGTAAAATATTATAATTACTAATGAACCCAAAAAAAAGGGGGAAATAATTCTATATATAAAAAAATATAACTTACCTGGTCCACACAGAGGTAGCTGACATGTTGCCTCGGAGTGTCTTTCAGGTATCGCGGCTCCAGTGCTGTGAGTGGCTGGAGCCACGATGTCGTCACTCCCGCGCATGTGCGCGGGAGACTTCTTTCCGGCAAGGTTCGGCGTCTGCCGGGCCCTCAGCCGAGAATCCCCTGTGCTGCAGTCAGCGGCTCATTGCGAGGCAAATATCTCCTAAACCGCAAAGGTTTAGGAGATATTTTTTTTTACCTACCGGTAAGCCTTATTATAGGCTTACCTGTAGGTCAGCCTTTCTCAACCTTTTTACCACTGGGGAACCCTAAAAAATTTTTTTAGGTCTCTGGGAACCCCTGATAAAACCCATTCATTGGGTGTCAGTGGGAACAATGCCCCTTACTTTGGTGGTCAGTGAAAAGAATGCCTTTTTTTACAGTAGTGGTAAGAATACCCCCCTTACAGAGAACTATGAAGATCATTGGTGTAATACCACTGGCTCCTCCAAGTGGAATTGGCTCAGAACTATGTAGGCACCATCAAACAGAAGGTAAATCAGCCACAGCTCAAGGAACCCTTAGCCACCTCTGGAGGAACCCTAGGGTTCCACGGAACCCTGGTTGAGAATGGCTGCTGTAGGTAAAAGTACAAAAAAAGACTATACAACGACTTTAATGCTCACACTTGTGAGTGGCTACTGCAGGTAGCATGTTATTTCAAGAGCTCATGATTTTGGTTGGTGAGCTTTGAGGCTTCTAAATTCCTGTTGCCCTTTACTACAAAGTGCCATCTCATTACCTTCTATACATCGAGTATCTGACATACAAAATGGATACATTTTTAACCTATGCAAAACATTTGACAGAAATTCTGTGCTTTCTGAGGTCACCTACCTGTCCTTAACTCTGTCTTAATGAACTGCAGGCTAGAATTCTAATTAATAATACATGAGTAACAGCTGAAGGATAAATAAATATATATATTGTAATTGTTTACTGTATGTTTTTTGTGTGAGTGGTAATGGGATGTTGCTGAGAATGCGATTGATGACTCATAAAAAGGTTATTTTGTGCAGCAGAAAGTCAACCATACACAACTTGGTGTGTATCACATTTCCAATCATTACATCTGTGGTTTTGACAAAGAATGTCTATAGTGTGAAACGCGTCAACCTACCTGCGCTTCCCCTGTCTGTACTCATCCAGTGCTTTTAATATTTAATTATTTATGCTTTAATAAAGACTGTTCTACTTTACTCTCTGTGTGGGTGTGCTGCCGACTTGAAGATTCTTTGTTCCATGTTTCCTGCTGTAGTGACAGGGCGTGCACCCCACCTCACAGAAGCAACATTGGAGTGTTACCAATTGTATCACCTGTGAGCAGCTGTCTGTTTCGCCGATCATTACATGTTGCAACTTTTTTTACCTTTGATGCATTATGAAACAAAGACACACTATATTGTCAAAAATATTGGACGCCTGCCTTTACACGCACATACATTTTAATGGCATCCCAGTCTTAGTCCGTAGGGTTCACTATTGAGTTGGCCCAACCTTTGCAGCTGTAACTGCTTGAACTCTTTTTGGAAGGCTGTGCACCAGTGGTGGCCTGTCCATACGGGGAGCAGGGGCGCCCTCCTAATCCATGCACTCAGCCCCTAATCTACATACAGGCTTTAATTTCTTTAAAAAGAGTGGGCTCGGGGCGCAGAGCACTGTGGCCTAAGCTCACCCAGTTGTGTGACAATAGCGAAATAATTGTTGCTTTTGTCTTCCTGAGTGTCCTCCCAGCCAATCAGAAAGTAGGGAAGGGCGGGTTTCGGGAATCTCCACCTTCCCATCCGTGTTCCCTTGGGGGGGCTGGGGGGTTGGCGTTGGTTTACTGCCCTCCAAAATATTTAGCACCAGCTGCCACTGCTGTACACTGGTGCACAGTTATTTGAAACAGGAAGGGGCCAACCCCAAACTGTTCCCACAAAGTTGGGAGCATGAAATTGTCCAAAATCTCTTGGTATGCCGACGCTTTAAGAGTTCCCTTCAATGAAAGTAAGGGAACAAGCCCAGCCCCTGTAAATTAACCCCACACCATAATCCCCCCTCCACCAAATGGTTTGGGCTGCTTGCACTTTTTTATTTTATTTACCTAAGGCAATGGTCATGATTTTGCCAGTCCAAGTCTTCTCTTCTGTTTACTTACTCCTTTGGATCTCCACATCACTGTCACCTAGACATGGCCATTTCCTATTGGATGGTCAGTGGTGGGTCCCCTCAGGAGAGAAAAGAGACTGACCTCAAAACAAGAGAGATGGCAGAGGACTGGTGGTCTCGGGCACCATCACAGTGCTGGAATTAAAGGTCTCTCTCAATGGAACTGGCAGCAGAGAGGAACTGTACAGGGCACTTGCGTATAAATGGTTTTATCAGGTGGGGGGGGGGGGGGGTTAGAGGGTGTGAAAGGGAGGTTTGGAGAAACCATAGTTCTTGCCCAGAGTGGGGCTTTGAGATCCATTGTTTGTGTTTTAAAAAAACACTATGAATAAATTTGAGTACCAAAATGTGACGAACAAGATTTTTTTTCCAGTCTACTGCAACACAGTGGCTTGTGTACAGTCATGTAAAAATAAGTACAACCCATAGAAATTGTTGACTTTTTTTTATTTTACTTTATACTGTCAAATATATTGGGACACGCACATCCCAGTCTTGGGCCGTAGGGTTCAATTTTAAGTTGCCCCCTCCTTTGCAGCTATAACAGCTTCAACTCTTTTGGGAAGGCTGTCCACAAGATTTAGGAGTGTGTCATTGGGAATGTTTGACAATTCTTCCAGAAGCGCATTTTTGAGGTCAGGCACTGATGTTGGACAAGAAGGCCTGGCTCGCAGTCTCCACTCTAATTCATCCCAAAGGTGTTCTATCAGGTTGAGGTCAGGACTCTATGCAGGCCAGTCCAGTTCCTCCACCCCAAACTCACTCATCCATGTTTTTATGGACCTTTCTTTGTGCACTGGTGCATAGCCATGTTGGAAAAGAATCAAACTGTTCCCAAAAAGTTGCGAGCATGAAATTGTCCAAAATCTCTTGGTATGCTGGCATCTTAAGCGCTCCCTTCACTGGAACTAAGGGAATCATTACACCCCGCTGATGAATGGAAAGAAGCCGGCCGCGGTGGAGAAACTTCAGAGCAAGGCCTGGAGCGCAGTTGGTCTGGGCAGGCGAGGAGTGGTGACGTCACTGGCAAGCGACACGTTTCGTGAGCGTGCAGACTGAGTGTGACGTGGCAGTTGCGCTCCTTCATCAAGCTGATAGGCCGCGTACACACGATCAAATCTGTCTGCTGGAAACGGTCTGCTAGACCGTCCCAGCAGACAGATTTGATCGTGTGTACGGGTGAGCCGACGGATTTGGCCACCCGACAGATTTCAAAGCATGCTTTGAAATCTATCGGGTGTGAACCCGTCCGCCCGACATGTCTGCTGGTTAGTACACTTACCAGCAGACATGTCGTCTCGCACCGGCGCCGAATGGATTCGGCGCATGCGCGGAAGTGTTTTACTTCCTGGTGCGGTGACGTGGCGGCGTCAACGTCACCGACGCGTCAGCGCGCCGTCTGCTGGTGGGGATTTTGGTTTGCTCGTGTGTACACGCGAGCAAACCAAAATCCAAAGAGACAGATTTGTTCAAATCGGTCGGTCCGACCGATTTGAACAAATGAATTGCCTTGTGTGTACGAGGCCATAGATAGGGGTGAGGAGGTAAGTTTATATTATGGAAAGGGGGGGGCTGGGGCGCGAGTAGCAAGGTGATGGGCGAAACATGTGTTTACAAGGGACGGAGCAGTCTGTTATGTGCCGCACAATGCTGGACATAAGAGGGCTGGAGATATATGGCACTGGAGCGGGATACACACTAGGCATTACGCTGTAACAGACACCATACGTTGCTGAACAGACATAAATATAAAAATAAATATAATAAAGGTGTAATTGAAATGTGAAGTAAGGGGGGGGGGGGGGTAGTGGCTATTTAGATGGGAGGATGACAGTAATTTTATTAAAAGAACTGTTAGTAATAAATAATAAATAGTAGGGGATAAGATATAGGAAAATTATATATATGCTGCATCTAAAAACTATTTTTGGTTCCAAAACCAATTTTACCGCCAGGACAGAGGGGTCACAATGGGGGCTAAGTATGCCCCCAGTCTAGCCAACCTCTTCATGGTTTTGTGGGAGGGGGATGTCGTCTATGTTAACCAGAAGCCCCAGCTTAAGTTGTGGGCGAGGTACATCGACGACATCCTCCTCCTATGGGATGGTTCATTAGAAGAACTTCAGTCCTTCATGCAGTTTCTTAATGCTAACTCCAGGGGCATACATCTGAATTTTGAGGCGAGCTAGTCTACCATCAATTTTTTAGACCTTAAGATTTTTGTCTCTCAGGATGAATTTATCACCTCCACTCACTTTAAAAGTACAGACCGCAGTTCATACATACCGGTAGACAGTTGCCATCATGAGTCCTGGTTAAAGTCTGTCCCAAAGAGTCAGTATTTGCGGATTAAGCGTAATTGCTCTAGTGAAATTGAGTTTCTTAACCAGGCAACTATTCTAACACAGAGATTCTCTGAAAAGGGTTATAAAATTAGCTCCCTCATGTCCACATTAGAGGAAGTCAAGTTGAAAGACAGAGCTGACCTTCTCATTAGTAGGCCTTCACGGAATAAGGAACCTCCTGTGGTTCCTTTTTTAACCACCTATTCGGCCCAGCATTATAATATTAAGAATCTTGTTAACAAACACTGGCACATCCTTAAAAACGATCCTGTACTCAGTTCTGTCTTACCTGCCAAACCTCAGGTGATCTATAGAGGGGTATCGGCATTGAGACATAGACTGGCCCCCAATGTCTTGGAACCACCTCCCGTCAAAACTACATTTCTCAATTTCTTCACTGGATTTTACCAGTGTAGAAATTGTTGGGTCTGTTCTCTTAGTGGGTGCACACATAGACACACACATAAATTTGTTTCCACCACCACACTACAAGAACATAAAATTGAACCCTTTATAACCTGTTCAACTGAGGGGGTTGTATACTTACTCCAATGTCCTTGCGGTCTTCAGTATGTCGGCAGGACTAAAAGACCCCTTTCAGTAAGGCTGAATGAACATATTGCCAACATCAAAGCAGGGTTCCCTAAACATTCAGTCTCAAAACACTTCCTTCTGGCTCACAATAAAGACCCCTCCAAAACTTTTTCTGGGGATTGATAAGTACAGTCCACACTGGCGGGGCAGTTCATTGGTGAGGAGCATCTCCAGACTTGAGATGGCATGGATACATAAAATAAAATGTTACACCCCTTACGGGCTTAACATTGAGGTCGATGTCAACGCCTTTATAGACAACTTTTAATGTATATATGATGCCTTTGAGTCAAGGGAGGGCGTTCCTACATGGTGGCCTCCCTATGGGGTGGGAGCCCGCCCATGTTTGGGGACATTTACATCAGGCCTCAATTCTTTTTTTATGGTATACTCATATATATCAATAATTTTTTTTATTTTCCAAATAGTTTTTTAATATTTTCCTCATCTTCATTGAGGGCACTCCCTTTTGTTGCTTTTGAGCAGGGGTGTTGCTAGGTGCCAAAATGACCAGGGACTTCAGCCCGAAGCCAAGCCGGCACCTGGGGGGGTTCGGGCACGGTCGGTGGAGTGGCGCGGGGTGACCTACCTGACACACATACCCTGGTGGGTGTGTGTGTGTGTGTCCTACATACACTGACCTGAGCCACTGACCTGTCCTACATACACTGACCTGTCATACATACATACAGTATCAACTATAAACCATAACTATAAACCATACAAGTTGAAGATGAGGGATGTGTCAAAAGCAACCCACACAGCAGTGAGAGCGGAGAGCTCAGAGCGGACACTTCTCCCGGAGAGGAGGTGAGTGATAGAGAGAGAACACACATTACACACTGTACATAAATAGAGATCACACTGTACATAGAGATCTGTCATTGGAGGATTATTATTACATACCATGTTATACAATGTAACATGATCATTGCCTGTAATGTGCCGGATCGTTCTCAGGTTGGGATATTGTGATTGTATGATTCTGGTTGTAGTACCGTGTGGTGGGTTATTATTATGGTGTTATTATATGTTAATATACTATTACTATCTATCATATGATCTCTACATTGTACTAAACCCTGGATATAATATGATATGTATGTGTGCTATTATATGGCCTATTATTGTGATAATCTAATCACAATAATACACCATATATTAGCACACATACATATTATATCATATTATATACAGGGTTTAGTACAATGTAGAGATCATGATAGATAGGAATAGTTTATTAACATATAATAACACCATAAAAGTGGCACACACTTTTTTTTTCCTCCCCCCACCCAATCCGCCCCCAGCACCAGCTCAGGTCAGGTAATCAACACTCACCCCAGTGCAGCAGGCTCCTCCGGTCATCCTCATCCCCCTCCTCTTCATCGGTGCAGTCCGTGGCACTCGGACTTGCCCGATCGCTCCTCCGCTGCCCTGATCAGAACTCTCATAACTCTCCTGAGTACCGCTTCAGCGCCGAGTGGGGATCTCAGTGTTGTGATGCGGCGGCGGCTGCGGGATTGGAAACTCCCACCTTCTGGAGCCGGCGGCGCGTATGATGGACGTCACACATCCCACGGTTGGACATTGGACCACTGGGACGTCCATTATATGTTCTGCAGGCTCCAGAAGGCGGGACCTGTGACTCGGCGGATCAGATCGCTTCCTGCTGCGCTCAGGGCTAAATAGTGTATGGTGCCTTTTTAAGACTCGGGGCTTTTCGGGGTCACATTCGGGGCTCCAGCCCCCCTAGCCAGGGCCTAACAACGCCTCTGCTTTTGGGCCTCTGTCCCTCTACAAGCATTTTTATTGATGATGTTTTTGGCATCATCCTATTATTGATTTAACAATTCTATTTGGTATCCACAAAGTTTGTGGGCACCATATAGACACTCATGTGATATTTTTCTGTCCCTGCCATTTCGCATCACAGCTATTTATACTGTGTGTGTACACTCACTTTCTCTGTTGATGATAGCCTCCGTGTACACACACACCTCTCAATACCAATTATTTTTTAACATTTTATTTTTTATCATTAATATCCTAATTCATTTTTTATATGTTTTTTTCCCCTCTTTTCATATAAGATGGGTATTTTTACTAGAGGAATCGAGCCATTCGTCCTTGGTTTGTTGTTGCCAATATTTTCTGACATGAATACGATCCAATTTGGTCATCATAGGCCACCATAGTTGAATACCTGGGGATCTTGACTCGAAGGCTTGGTCTCGAATAAGCTGTATATTACGCGATGCGTCAGTACGTTGCCCGTGCCCCAGACAACGTCATTGTATGACGTAACGTACGTAGGGAGAGGAGACGTGCTGACATGTGGCATAACTGTCCTGTGTGGATGGGCATTCGTGAGAGCCGGCCGGCTTTAATTTTATCCCATGCTTTTATGAAGAATATATTTTGTAAGTGCAATTTATTTTATTAAACGTATCTATATCCTACGGTACATCACTATTGTGAGCCTTGTTTTGTCCCGGGGTCCTTACTGCCATTCACGAAAACCTGGAGGATCTGATATACCAGTGTTTTCTGCAGTCCCATCACAAAGGCCCGGGCTGGGGTTTACAGCCGCAAGCTGGTTATGCTTGCCATCTGGTAAGCTTACATCCCTTACGGTGATCTATGTCGGTGGTGGTTTTTCAGCATGTGATTCACTGGCGAATACTCATTGCACCTTAATTAGGATTTACTTGATCAATTGGACTTTTGATTGTTTACATCAGGGTTCCCCAACCCCCGGTCCGCAGCCCACTGTCGGGCCGTGGCCTATTTGCAGCCGGGCCGCGAAGGCTGCACTGTGTGAGGTGCGGCGGCAGGCAAGCAGAGAGATGATATCTCTCACCGCCCGCCCGGATCACTTCCGCCCACACACTGCAGCAGCCTGAACTCTACAGCCAGGCAGTGGAGACTGGAGAGAGAGGATGTATGTGTCCTGGGGAGGAGGCGGGGCCAGCACTGTGTTGTCCGGAGAAGAAGGGGAGGAGACACATTTCATGCAGGAAAAAGTTAATGGTTCCTGCTACCCTGGGGACGCAGATCGCCCCCCCGTCACCCCCCACTGTTCCACTGGGCAATCCCTGCACACCCGGAGGAGGCGTACGGCATCTGGTAAGCAGAGGGAAGGAGGGCCCCGCGGGGGAGGAAGCCTTATAAAGCCGATGTGAGGTAGAAAAGAAGAGGTGTCATGCCACAACCCACTTCTGCAGCCAGCTACAACCATCATCAGAGAGTCAGCCCCCACCCCTGCTCCTCCAGCATCCCTCAGCCATTGGTCTTTATAGCCACCTCCGCCCCATCACCCTACTCTCTTCCTCCTGATCCTCAGGGCAGCACAGTTCTGTGCCAGTGTGCCAATCTGTGCTTGACAGCCCCTGACCCCTCCACCCTGCACTTACCCCCACCTATGCAGGGCACCACTGCAGGGGTCGGGAGGTCCCAACCCAGTCCAGTGCTGATGCTCAGTTGTGGTGGGCCGGGGGCGCTCTGCATCCTATGCTGGCACTGCCTGCTGATTTGGCTACCTCCTTCACTGGCACCAGCACCGCGATAGTACACTGACACCAGCACCCAGATAGTGCTCTGTATTCGGATGCTGGTGTCAGTGTTCTCTATCTGGGTGCTGGTGTCAGAACACTTCATCTGGTGGTATGTGACTGTGGCATGTGGCAATCTGCATCTGGTGGCATGTGGCAATCTGGTGACAGGCACTGTGGCAATCTGCATCTGGTGGCATGTGACTGTGGCAATGTGCATCTGGAGGCATGTGACTGTGGCATGTGACAATCTGCATCTGGAGGCATGTGGCAATCTGCATCTGGTAGCATATGGCAATCTGGTGAAAGGCACTGTAGCAATCTGCATCTGGTGGCATGTGGCAATCTGGTGACAGGCACAGTAGCAATCTGCGTCTGGTGGCATGTGACTATCAGCATCTGGTTGCATGTGGCAATCTGCATCTGGTGGCATGTGGCAATCTGGTGACAGGCACTGTGGCAAGCTGCATCTGGTGGCAGATTCTGCATTATGAGTTTAACTATTTAATTTTATATTCCAATATAATAATAAAAGTAATGCGCTTCAATCATCCTGACACCATAATAATCATGGTGTTGTGATGATTGAAGTGCTAACACCAGACATTTCCTGACAAATTGGCCGCGAAAAACCGCATTGTCGGCCAGCATCATCGGGCCTTGGCACAATTTACATCCACAATGCCGATTCCCTTCTGCCAAAAAGGTTGGGGATCACTGGTTTACATGACCTACTTTTTTTTTTTTGTGAATCACTTCAATGGACAGTGTTTTTAAATCACTTATTTTTGTATTTATAATTTTTGTTATTAATTAGCGCAACTACATTTCTTTTCTTTTTCATTTATATATGTGTGTGTGTGTGTATATATACTGTATATATATATACAGTGCGGAAAATAAGTATTTGAACACCCTGCTATTTTGCAAGTTCTCCCACTTGGAAATAATGGAGGGGTCTGAAATTGTCATCATAGGTGCATGTCCACTGTAAGGGACATAATCAAAAAAAAAAATTCCAGAAATCACAATTTATGATTTTTTTTTTAACTATTCATTTGTATGATACAGCTGCAAAGAAGTATTTGAACACCTGAGAAAATCAATGTTAATATTTGGTACAGTAGCCTTTGTTTGCAATTACAGAGGTCAAACGTTTCTTGTAGTTTTTCACCAGGTTTGCACACACTGGAGGAGGGATTTTGGCCCACTCCTCCACACAGATCTTCTCTAGATCAGTCAGGTTTTTTGGCTGTCACTGAGAAACACGGAGTTTGAGCTCC
This sequence comes from Rana kukunoris, assembly GCA_029574335.1. Taxonomy (NCBI): domain Eukaryota; kingdom Metazoa; phylum Chordata; class Amphibia; order Anura; family Ranidae; genus Rana; species Rana kukunoris. The sequence continues at coordinate 254,054,788 of CM056049.1, forward strand.
CTCCAAAGATTCTCTATTGGGTTTAGGTCTGGAGACTGGCTAGGCCACGCCAGAACCTTGATATGCTTCTTACAGAGCCACTCCTTGGTTATCCTGGCTGTGTGCTTCGGGTCATTGTCATGTTGGAAGACCCAGCCTCGACCCATCTTCAAAGCTTAACTGAGGGAAGGAGGTTGTTGCCCAAAATCTCGCAATACATGGCCCCGGTCATCCTCTCCTTAATACAGTGCAGTTGCCCTGTCCCATGTGCAGAAAAACACCCCCAAAGCATGATGCTACCACCCCCATGCTTCACAGTAGGGATGGTGTTCTTGGGATGGTACTCATGATTCTTCTTCCTCCAAACACGGTTAGTGGAATTATGACCAAAAAGTTCTATTTTGGTCTCATCTGACCACATGACTTTCTCCCATGACTCCTCTGGATCATCCAAATGGTCATTGGCAAACTTAAGACGGGCCTTGACATGTGCTGGTTTAAGCAGGGGAACCTTCCGTGCCATGCATGATTTCAAACCATGACGTCTTAGTGTATTACCAACAGTAACCTTGGAAACGGTGGTCCCAGCTCTTTTCAGGTCATTGACCAGCTCCTCCCGTGTAGTCCTGGGCTGATTTCTCACCTTTCTTAGGATCATTGAGACCCCACGAGGTGAGATTTTGCATGGAGCCCCAGTCCGAGGGAGATTGACAGTCATGTTTAGCTTCTTCCATTTTCTAATGATTGCTCCAACAGTGGACCTTTTTTCACCAAGCTGCTTGGCAATTTCCCCGTAGCCCTTTCCAGCCTTAGTGGAGTGTGTACTATTTTGTCTTCTAGTGTCTTTGGACAGCTCTTTGGTCTTGGCCATGTTAGTACGTTGGAATTGCTTACTGATTGTATGGGGTGGACAGGTGTTCTTTATGAAAGCTAATGACCTCAAAACAGGTTGCATCGAATTTAGGATAATAAATGGCAGTGGAGGTGGACTATTTTTAAAGGAGACTAACAGGTTTTTGAGGGTCAGAATTTCTAGCTGATAGACAGGTGTTCAAATATCTTCTTTGCCAGCTGTATCTTACAAATAAATAGTTAAAAAAAATCATAAATTGTGTTTCTGGATTTTTTGTTTTTTCATTATGTTCTCTCACAGTGGACATGCACCTACGATGACAATTTCAGACCCCCCTCCATGATTTCCAAGTGGGAGAACTTGCAAATTAGCAGGGTGTTCAAATACTTATTTTCCGCACTGTATATATATATTATATATATGGTATATATTTATATGTATTTGAAGATAATGGAGTAGGGGAATGTACTATATGATGGGGTGGTCAGTATGGTTATAATGGAAGATGTAAATAGGGGATGGGATGGGTGAGAGGGGTGTTAAATAAAAAAAGTTAATTAAGCAAAGGGAGAGAGGGAAGGTGGGTGATCGGTCTGTAAGGACAAATATTGAAGTCATGTGACAATGACGATACGCGTCAGACACTTGGACACCGGAAGTGACATTTGCACAGTTGTGAGCTGCTCACTGCATATTTCACTAGAGCAGTGATGGCGAACGTGTGGCACGCGTGTCACTGCCGGCACACCGAGCCATTTCTGTGGACACTCCATGAAATTCGAGGAAATTTACACAGAAAAAAACATCGAATCGCCACACTGCACCCGCAAACTATGTTCCCACAGTTCTCTGGGCTAGCGGTGATTGTGTTCGAGTGGGCGTGACACGGAATAGGCGCACGGAGGTGACGTGCGTGTTTGTGTTTGAGAACGCTAATCCAATTAAAAAAGCTGTCTCATCCACACCGCCCAAACCAAATCAGCGCTGACGTGCTGGACGCCTACTGGGAGAACATGCGGAGAGAGCATGAGGAATAGACGTGCGGAAATGAGCTGCTGGACTCGGAACAAGGTGAGACAGGAATTATCTAAAAAAAGGGCTCATTATTAGTGTCATTGGGAAACATTTCCCCCACCTCATTGTGCCTCATTATAGGTGTCATTTTGAAACCTTGTGCTTCATCATTGCTGTTGTTTGGCCTCATTTTTAGTGTTATTGGGAAACATTTTACCCCCCCCTCATTGGTGTCATTGTGCCTCATTTAGAAACCTTGTGCCCCATCATTGCTGTTATTTGGCCTCATTATTAGTGTCATTGGGAAACATTTTACCCCCCCCAGCAGCCTGAACTCTACAGCCAGGCAGTGGAGACTGGAGAGAGAGGATGTATGTGTCCTGGGGAGGAGGCGGGGCCAGCACTGTGTTGTCCGGAGAAGAAGGGGAGGAGACACATTTCATGCAGGAAAAAGTTAATGGTTCCTGCTACCCTGGGGACGCAGATCGCCCCCCCGTCACCCCCCACTGTTCCACTGGGCAATCCCTGCACACCCGGAGGAGGCGTACGGCATCTGGTAAGCAGAGGGAAGGAGGGCCCCGCGGGGGAGGAAGCCTTATAAAGCCGATGTGAGGTAGAAAAGAAGAGGTGTCATGCCACAACCCACTTCTGCAGCCAGCTACAACCATCATCAGAGAGTCAGCCCCCACCCCTGCTCCTCCAGCATCCCTCAGCCATTGGTCTTTATAGCCACCTCCGCCCCATCACCCTACTCTCTTCCTCCTGATCCTCAGGGCAGCACAGTTCTGTGCCAGTGTGCCAATCTGTGCTTGACAGCCCCTGACCCCTCCACCCTGCACTTACCCCCACCTATGCAGGGCACCACTGCAGGGGTCGGGAGGTCCCAACCCAGTCCAGTGCTGATGCTCAGTTTGTGGTGGGCCGGGGGCGCTCTGCATCCTATGCTGGCACTGCCTGCTGATTTGGCTACCTCCTTCACTGGCACCAGCACCGCGATAGTACACTGACACCAGCACCCAGATAGTGCTCTGTATTCGGATGCTGGTGTCAGTGTTCTCTATCTGGGTGCTGGTGTCAGAACACTTCATCTGGTGGTATGTGACTGTGGCATGTGGCAATCTGCATCTGGTGCATGTGGCAATCTGGTGACAGGCACTGTGGCAATCTGCATCTGGTGGCATGTGACTGTGGCAATGTGTGCATCTGGAGGCATGTGACTGTGGCATGTGACAATCTGCATCTGGAGGCATGTGGCAATCTGCATCTGGTAGCATATGGCAATCTGGTGAAAGGCACTGTAGCAATCTGCATCTGGTGGCATGTGGCAATCTGGTGACAGGCACAGTAGCAATCTGCGTCTGGTGGCATGTGACTATCAGCATCTGGTTGCATGTGGCAATCTGCATCTGGTGGCATGTGGCAATCTGGTGACAGGCACTGTGGCAAGCTGCATCTGGTGGCAGATTCTGCATTATGAGTTTAACTATTTAATTTTATATTCCAATATAATAATAAAAGTAATGCGCTTCAATCATCCTGACACCATAATAATCATGGTGTTGTGATGATTGAAGTGCTAACACCAGACATTTCCTGACAAATTGGCCGCGAAAAACCGCATTGTCGGCCAGCATCATCGGGCCTTGGCACAATTTACATCCACAATGCCGATTCCCTTCTGCCAAAAAGGTTGGGGATCACTGGTTTACATGACCTACTTTTTTTTTTTTTGTGAATCACTTCAATGGACAGTGTTTTTAAATCACTTATTTTTGTATTTATAATTTTTGTTATTAATTTGCGCAACTACATTTCTTTTCTTTTTCATTTATATATGTGTGTGTGTGTGTATATATACTGTATATATATATACAGTGCGGAAAATAAGTATTTGAACACCCTGCTATTTTGCAAGTTCTCCCACTTGGAAATCATGGAGGGGTCTGAAATTGTCATCATAGGTGCATGTCCACTGTAAGGGACATAATCAAAAAAAAAAATTCCAGAAATCACAATTTATGATTTTTTTTTTAACTATTCATTTGTATGATACAGCTGCAAAGAAGTACTTATTTTTGTATTTATAATTTTTGTTATTAATTTGCGCAACTACATTTCTTTTCTTTTTCATTTATATATGTGTGTGTGTGTGTATATATACTGTATATATATATACAGTGCGGAAAATAAGTATTTGAACACCCTGCTATTTTGCAAGTTCTCCCACTTGGAAATCATGGAGGGGTCTGAAATTGTCATCATAGGTGCATGTCCACTGTAAGGGACATAATCAAAAAAAAAAATTCCAGAAATCACAATTTATGATTTTTTTTTTAACTATTCATTTGTATGATACAGCTGCAAAGAAGTATTTGAACACCTGAGAAAATCAATGTTAATATTTGGTACAGTAGCCTTTGTTTGCAATTACAGAGGTCAAACGTTTCTTGTAGTTTTTCACCAGGTTTGCACACACTGGAGGAGGGATTTTGGCCCACTCCTCCACACAGATCTTCTCTAGATCAGTCAGGTTTTTTGGCTGTCACTGAGAAACACGGAGTTTGAGCTCCCTCCAAAGATTCTCTATTGGGTTTAGGTCTGGAGACTGGCTAGGCCACGCCAGAACCTTGATATGCTTCTTACAGAGCCACTCCTTGGTTATCCTGGCTGTGTGCTTCGGGTCATTGTCATGTTGGAAGACCCAGCCTCGACCCATCTTCAAAGCTTAACTGAGGGAAGGAGGTTGTTGCCCAAAATCTCGCAATACATGGCCCCGGTCATCCTCTCCTTAATACAGTGCAGTTGCCCTGTCCCATGTGCAGAAAAACACCCCCAAAGCATGATGCTACCACCCCCATGCTTCACAGTAGGGATGGTGTTCTTGGGATGGTACTCATGATTCTTCTTCCTCCAAACACGGTTAGTGGAATTATGACCAAAAAGTTCTATTTTGGTCTCATCTGACCACATGACTTTCTCCCATGACTCCTCTGGATCATCCAAATGGTCATTGGCAAACTTAAGACGGGCCTTGACATGTGCTGGTTTAAGCAGGGGAACCTTCCGTGCCATGCATGATTTCAAACCATGACGTCTTAGTGTATTACCAACAGTAACCTTGGAAACGGTGGTCCCAGCTCTTTTCAGGTCATTGACCAGCTCCTCCCGTGTAGTCCTGGGCTGATTTCTCACCTTTCTTAGGATCATTGAGACCCCACGAGGTGAGATTTTGCATGGAGCCCCAGTCCGAGGGAGATTGACAGTCATGTTTAGCTTCTTCCATTTTCTAATGATTGCTCCAACAGTGGACCTTTTTTCACCAAGCTGCTTGGCAATTTCCCCGTAGCCCTTTCCAGCCTTGTGGAGGTGTACAATTTTGTCTCTAGTGTCTTTGGACAGCTCTTTGGTCTTGGCCATGTTAGTAGTTGGATTCTTACTGATTGTATGGGGTGGACAGGTGTCTTTATGCAGCTAATGACCTCAAACAGGTGCATCTAATTTAGGATAATAAATGGAGTGGAGGTGGACATTTTAAAGGCAGACTAACAGGTTTTTGAGGGTCAGAATTCTAGCTGATAGACAGGTGTTCAAATACTTCTTTGCAGCTGTATCATACAAATAAATAGTTAAAAAAAATCATAAATTGTGATTTCTGGATTTTTTTTTTTTTCATTATGTCTCTCACAGTGGACATGCACCTACGATGACAATTTCAGACCCCTCCATGATTTCCAAGTGGGAGAACTTGCAAAATAGCAGGGTGTTCAAATACTTATTTTCCGCACTGTATATATATATATATATATATGGTATATATATATATGTATTTGAATATAATGGAGTGGGAATGTACTATAATGATGGGGTGGTCAGTATGGTTATAATGGGAAGATGTAAATAGGGGATGGATGGGTGAGAGGGGTGTTAAATAAAAAAAGTTAATTAAGCAAAGGGAGAGAGGGAAGGGTGATCGGTCTGTAAGGACAAATATTGAAGTCATGTGACAATGACGATACGCGTCAGACACTTGGACACCGGAAGTGACATTTGCACAGTGTGAGCTCGCTCACTGCATATTTCACTAGAGCAGTGATGGCGAACGTGTGGCACGCGTGTCACTGCCGGCACACCGAGCCATTTCTGTGGACACTCCATGAAAATCGAGAAATTACACAGAAAAAACATCGAATCGCCACACTGCACCCGCAAACTATGTCTCCCACAGTTCTCTGGGCTAGCGGTGATGTGTTCGAGTGGGCGTGACACGGAATAGGCGCACGGAGGTGACGTGCGTGTTTGTGTGAGAACGCTAATCCAATTAAAAAAGCTGTCTCATCCACACCGCCCAAACAAATCAGCGCTGACGTGCTGGACGCTACTGGGAGAACATGCGGAGAGAGCATGAGGAATAGACGTGCGGAAATGAGCTGCTGGACTCGGAACAAGGTGAGACAGGAATTATCTAAAAAAAGGGCTCATTATTAGTGTCATTGGGAAACATTTCCCCCACCTCATTGTGCCTCATTATAGGTGTCATTTTGAAACCTTGTGCTTCATCATTGCTGTTGTTTGGCCTCATTTTTAGTGTTATTGGGAAACATTTTACCCCCCCTCATTGGTGTCATTGTGCCTCATTTAGAAACCTTGTGCCCCATCATTGCTGTTATTTGGCCTCATTATTAGTGTCATTGGGAAACATTTTACCCCCCTCATTGGTGTTATTGTGCCTCATTTAGAAACCTTGTGCCCCATCATTGCTGTTATTTGGCCTCATTATTAGTGTCATTGGGAAACATTTTACCCCCCTCATTGGTGTCATTGTGCCTCATTTGGAAACCTTGTGCCCCATCATTGCTGTTATTTGACCTCATTAGTGTCTTTGGGAAACTTTGTGCCTCATTATTGGTGTCATTGCATGTGTCAGGTAGGTGAGTGCATGTGTCAGGTAGGTCAGTGTATGTTGCATTCTGAGCGAATCTGGCAGAATCTCACACTTGTGGTCTCTTAGGGCTCATCCTCTGTACAGAGCCGCTGGTAGGTTTAATTCCGTGTTAGCACTTTGAAAGAAATAAGTTGGTTTTGCGTCGCGGTTTGGGGACTCGGGTTTAAAAAGGTTCGCCATCACTGCACTAGAGAGCTTCCTCTATGTTTTCTCTACCCTGCCTGGTGACACACTTTGGAGCTGTCTTACCTTGCTGATCACCCAGCCTGGAAGAAAGCCTTATCCCCCTAGGCGTCACACTACTGAAAGGACGGATAGGAGTTATCCCCTCTACCCCCAAGTGATTCCATTGGTTTTATTGAATGCTGCTTACCTTGCAGCCGTAAGGTTATTTGCTAGCCCACCTTCGGGTGTCACCATACACTGAAGATTCACCAACAAGTCACCTTGCCACCTGCTGATGTCATTTGGCACTCGGCACTTCACTCGCACTTTGCTGAGTCGCAGTTGCAACATCCATCATTGGTGTATATCAGTTATCTTCAGTCATTCATGTTGATGGGAGCATAACGCCATCCTGCATATATTAGCTTTATGTTGCGATTCTATTCCTGCACCCAGCACTCTACTTGCACCTTGCAATTTCTTCACCTCTTGGACTGAGTCGCAGTTGCACCTTTTACACTTTGTAACAATTGGACAATCTTGCGGTTCCATCCACCATTCATATGATGTGATTTTACTTAATTATACAGTCACCTATTTGTATGTATTTGCATTTGCACTCTGTTCACTGCACTTATTCTGTTCACTGTTTTATTGATCCACCATTGTTGTATATCAGTTATGTCCAGTCATTCATTTTGATTGGAGCATAACACCATCCTGCCATTTCCTCTGCGACTGCATTTGCTATTATCTTTACATTGTGATTTTATTTATGCACCTGAGTCACCTCATCTGCACTGTTTGCACATTCATTCAGTACACTTTTGGATGCACCTTATCTTGACATTTATAGCGATTTTTATCCTTTAGTCAGTCTATTTGCATATTTGCACATTCATTTATCAATTATAATATTTTGGTTATTTAACCACTTAAGGACACCTTCACGCCGATATACATCGGCAGAATGGCACGGCTGGGCACAATCGCGTACCTGTACGTGGGGTTCGCAAGCGCGCCGCCGGCCTGGTCCTAAGCTCCATGACTGCACCCGCGGGACTGTGCGGCTGGTGCTAAGAGGTTAAAAGGTCTGCACCCACCAGTCTCCTAACAACCATGACTCATCTGCTGTTAGCGGGGATCCATTTCTGACCTCAGAATGTAAACAAAAAAAGCCAACATTAATAAAAAAAAAAATGGCGTGCAGTCCCCCTTCTAGTACATGCCAAACCTTCAAGCCTGGAGGGGACTGTGTGCCTTTTTTGTTTACATTTTACAGAGAATCCCTGCTGACAACAGATGAGTCACAGTTGTTAGGAAACCCAGCGGGTGCTAGCTCCTTATCAACCAGCAACTCTAAACTGAACGGTCACTTTTAGCAGTGCGAGGAATACCACTGCTAAATGTTTCAGTTCCTGCTGCAGCCTGTCGGTTGTAAATACCATGCAAAATCACACATTAAATACCACAAGTGTATATATGTGTATATATACATTTAACTCCTGCAGTATTTAACATGCATGTTTTTGTGAATTGCATATTCATAAGTTAAAAAAATCATGCAGTATTTAAAGCGGAATTTCACCCTAAATATAAGATCTCCCATGTGATCCAGCATACTGGCGTCAGCGCCAGTATGCTGTTTTTTTTTTTTTTTTAATCCCACACTTACTGTATTATCCTGTAATTTCATTTTTTTCCCCCGCGGTGGACGGCGCCAGTATAGCGCGTCACATCTTCCGAAAATACCCAATATGGACTCGGGTAATCTCGGCGAAAATGCGGCGCCTGCGCACAGACCTAGGAGCTGACTGCGCAGGCGCCGTATTTCTCCGAGTCCTACGGCTATGGCGCGTCACGCCCTCCGAAATAGGACTCGGAGAAATACGGCGCCTGCGCAGTCAGCTCCTAGGTCTGTGCGCAGGCGCCGCATTTTCGCCGAGATTACCCGAGTCCATATTGGGTATTTTCGGAAGATGTGACGCGCTGTACTGGCGCCGTCCACCGCGGGGGAAAAAAATGAAATTACAGGATAATACAGTAAGTGTGGGATTAAAAAAAAAAAAACCCAGCATACTGGCGCTGACGCCAGTATGCTGGATCACATGGGAGATCTTATATTTAGGGTGAAATTCCGCTTTAACTCTAATGCCGCGTACACACGGTCCTTTTTTGTGATGAAATAAAATGAAAAACGTCATTTAAAATGATCGTGTGTGGGCTTCACATCGTTTTTTGTCTTCTGAAAAACATCTAAATATTTTTTAAACATGCTTCAATTTATGTCGTTTTTGAAAATGTAGTTTCTTTGTGATGTAAAAAATGATCGTGTGTGGGCTAAAATGACGTTTTAAACCCGCGCATGCTCAGAAGCAAGTTATGAGACGGGATCGCTCGTTCTGGTAAAACTACCATTCATAATGGAGTAAGCACATTCATCACGCTGTAACAGACAAAAAAATGGAAATCGTCTTTTACTAACAAGGAATCCGCTAAAAGCAGCCCAAAGGCAAATAGAACTTCCCCTTTAGAGTGCCGTCATACGTGTTGTACGTCACCGTGCTTTGTTCATCATTTTTCAAAAACGATGGTGTGTGGGCAACATCGTTTTTAATGATGAAGTTGGAAAAACATAGGCCCAGATTCACGTACATCTGCGCATTATTGGACCGGCGTAGCGCACCGCCTTTACGTTAGACTTGCGCAATTTTGCCGCGTAATCACCCTATTCTCGTAGCTTTTGCGCAGGAAATTGCGCATACGTAATGTTTTTCCAGAGGCGTAAGGAGGAGTAATACAAATTGGGAAGGACGTGGGCGTGTTACATTGAAATGAGCCGTGACCCCATGCAAATGAAGGGCCGGCCGGCTCGCGCATGCATGCTTGAAGGAGACCATGGTCAGCTCCGCTGTGCGCATGCTCACAACTCGGGAGCGGCGCAATCAGTGAAATTGGAAATGGACTAGGGCAACTTTGTGAACTACGCAGACAGCATAAATAGACAGACACAAATGCACTTCCTTTGCAAAAGTACATCCCTTTGTATCCCTCCCTCTACAGCAAGGTGCTTTTGTTTGTTTGTGACGTGTCTTTGAGATATTTGGGGACTGTTTTGCAGAGTGATTTTTGTCTTTTATGTGTTTTCTTTGTTGTTATTTTGTTTAAATTATATTTTTGCTGGGCATTTTTTTTTTTTTGCTCGTCATTTATTTAATTTTTTTGGTTCTGTTTGTGTATGATTTTGGAATGTGGGGGTGATATTCCTGCGGGAAAAGGGGTGTCACCCTCATTTGTGGTGGAGAAGTGATCCCCAGGTCTGTGTGAATGGTGTATGAATGTACAGTGACATAATTGGAGCCGTGGCGTGGCGTTGCAGCTCACAAGTCCTGCATGGTGGACTGGTGCCAATCCAATGTGATGACGATGTGGTGTGTGTGTGCTAGGGACCACAGTGGTGTGCATGCATGCATTCTCATTGTGCCATGATTAATGTGTGTGTTTAACGTGCAAAGATGCATAATGTGAGCTGGCATGAGATGGGGTCATGAGATGGGGTACCAGTGCATATGCAGAGTCACCTTGAAGGGAAAAGACAGGAGGATGTTAGTCATGCATGTGCCACTTGTGAGGTGTGCATCACGGGATGGGATAGTCATGCCTGCCACCCATGTCACTCACCAACCAGCCAGCTGTCCCCATACATGTTCTGTTCGAAATCTGTGGGGATGGGGCTCTGATTGTATATGTAGCTGTCATGGGTGGTGCAATGTGTTGGGCTGCTGATGTCCTCCTGCAAGGTTGTGGTAATTACAGGATGGCATGAGGGGTGAATCTGAAGATGCGAGACACCTCAGCATCACTCATGCCAAAGATGTCTATGCGTGTGTGATATATCAAGTGAAGAGTGAGGGGCTTGTATCAGATAAGAATATTGTATTAGATTAGATTAAATTGTAAATTTTATATAAGCAAAAAAAAAAAAAACATCTCCCGTGCCCTCCTTAGTGCCATCCTCCGTGCCCTCCTCCTTCTTTGTTCATCTAAAGTCAGTAGTATAGCTATGTGCGACGATGCCCCTGGCATGTTGGCATACAGATTGTTGAGCAACACGTGTGACTGCTGAACTCCTCACTAACAGTGTTGCTTTATCTGACAAGTAGACTTTTTTTCTTTTTTTAGACCAGCTTTTATCAGCTCTAATTTTAGACAGGACATTTTGCTGTTGCGCACACTGCGTCGCCTGCGCTGCCCCAACGTTGTTTTGTGGATCCCCGTAAGTCCCTCATTAGCATATTTGACTAGCAAATCAATGGTGTGTCTATCGCACTTTTGCGCGGACGGATGCGCCAGTCTAACGAAATTACGCGGGACAAAAAAAGACGATTTTTTGCGTATCTCGTTCTGGGGATGCCGCACAACGAAACGCACGCGCACATTTAGACTTACGCACGCGCATCTTCTGTTGCGCAGGCGTAATCGCTCTGTGAATCTGGGCCATAGTTTTTTGAACATGCTGAAAAATTATTTTTTTTTCATGACGAAAAGTGATCGTGTGTACGCGGCATAATTGAATTGACCTCAGAATCTTTTGATGATCATAAACTAAAATGATCAGGTTACAATAGTTTTTATAGTTTGACTAAGCAGGGGTAAGCACAATTCATGAAGGTAACAATATCCAGCAGTTTTTTAAGCTGACATTTGATTGCTTTTTACCCCAAATCCTTTGTCTAAAGGTTCCCAGGATCAGTTTAGAAGACTGTCAATAAATATCTATGGGCACAAAGGGTTGACAGTACTGAGTTTTTGTCGTGCTGATTTGTCAATGTAGCAGATAGTTCAGCAATGACTAAATTGAGTTAAAATTGATAAGAATTGTTAAAAAGTAACTAAGCTGGACAGTATGTAGCCATTGCAACTGAATATTTGATCCTTTTTTTTTCTTCCTCCCAAAGGTCAGGCACCAGTGACCCATACTGCATAGTCAAGGTGGATAATGAAGTTGTTGCACGGTGAGTTAAAACAAAGATTCTAAAATACAATTGTTTTGGTGAATCAAAATATGTTCTTTATCACTGGTCTCTCTCTCTCTCTCTCTCTCTCTCTCTCTCTCTTTCTCTCTCTCTTGAATAAAACAAATGGCATTCTCTCCTGTGTTCAATTTGTGATTTTCATATTTGGATGATAATTTATTACATTTGTAGCACAGTTTCTGCATTTTTTTTTTTTTATATAATTTTTTTAAATCCGCATAGCACTGATGTATTCCACATCATTTTACGGAAAACCGCTTAAAGCCCAGCTGCAGCCTAAACTTGTGGGCATTTTTTTTGGCTAGTGTATAGATAGATAGATTTATACCCATGTCAGACCTTTACTACTGTCTGTGACCCCATTTGGTGGTTTTCTCATTACTTCCTGTCAAGAACAATATCACTTCACTAACTCGATGGCAGCTAGCCTGCAAAAAAAATAATAAAAAATTAACCCTGCCTAATAAAAACAAGGGCCCGGATTCACATACATCGGCGCATCTTTATGCCGCCAGCGTAGCATATAGTCGTAGGCATAAGGCAGCGTAAGTGGAAGTGGGTGTGATGCATTTTTTTTTTATATATTTTATTTTTTATCAAAGGGAAAGGCATACAAAAGTAGATTACATATTCCATAGATAAAAAGAAAAAAAAAAGAAAACAACATCACGTCCTATTGTTACAAATGTAAGAATATAACGTATACCTTCTATTGAATTTAGGCAAGCATTAATCTATGCTTTATGTATCCCTCTCTCCCTTTTGCTATATCTTATTTCAACCTAATACCGACTCCCCCCCCCACCCAAAAAAAACAACCTTCCTCCTCTATATCCTCTATCCCACGAGATGTATGGCACTCAATCTTATAAAGTTCCTTTATATTCAAATTTCCCATTTCCGCCAGATTTACTTTTCTTCTCTTATTTATTCTTCCAGCATTTTCCTCCCTTTTTCTGAATTAATAAATGTTTTCCATCCACCCCAGATTTCATTATATTGTTTCCTCCTATTTTGGGCTGAAAAAAACAATCTTCCATTGCCTCAATCTCCTGAATTCTCGTAAGCCAACCTGCTATGGAGGGAGATCTAGAGTCCCTCCATCTTCGGGTGACTCCCATCTTTGCTGCATTAACCAAATGACATATGACTGATTTCCTATAATTCTGGACTGGAATCTGTGAACAATGAAGCAGAAAAAAGGCGGGATCATTTAGTATCTGATAATTAGTAAACTTTTGAGAGATTCTCCTCACCTCCTCCCAGTAATTTTTCATTTTTTCACAGGACCAGAATATATGCAAAAGTGTACCCAACTCTCTCCCACATCTCCAACATCTATCTGAGTTTTCTTTTGCAATTTTATTGAGCCTTACTGGGGTATAGTACCATTGTGTGAGAATTTTATAACTTGCTTCTTGAGTTCTTGTACAAATCGAGGAGTTGAATGTCAATCTGTTTACGTTGGATTGGGGTAAAGTTTCTCTCCAGTGCCTCCTCCCATTTACCTATTCCTGACATCACGTAATCATCTGGGGGTGCATTCAGCAGGCCATACATCTTGGATACCACATGCGAGAGTGGTTCCCCCTCACTACAATATTGTTCAAACCCTGTCAATTGCCTTTGAAAGTCCTCCGCCGGCCCCAGCGATTTTAGGAAGTGGCTTATCTGAATTGCCTGCCAGAAAGTGAGCCCGAAGGACCCTCCTTTCTTTATCAGGTCAGCCATTGATGGCCAGGCCCCTGACTGTATAAAATGTGTAGCCTGATAGACACCCCTCTTTCTAAGATTTTCGAAATTGTCCTTTTCCATTCCTGGTGTGAAGTTCGGATTTTCTAATATGGGTAACAATGGTGAATATTTTTACGAAAATTCCTGATTCCTACACATTTTTGCTGATATTCTTAACGTACAGTAGGTCCTATTGTAGGGTGTTTCTTAAGATGGGTTGGTAGTTCTGCATAGCACCACGGTGCTCTAGATAGTGGTATCGGGCTGACCTGTTCCATGTCTACCCAGCATTTTAACTCTCTATGTCTGCACCAGTCTACCAATCATGTCAGGTGAGCTGCTCTATAGTATTTCACTATGTCTGGCACAGCCATCCCCCCTACTCTCTTCGGCATTCTCAGCAGTTCTCTCTTTAATCTAGGTCGTTTCCCTGCCCATATAAAATTCATCACCAGACTACCTACTTGACGGAGGAAAGAAGCCGGAATAGTGATTGGGAGTGCCTGGAAGAGATACACCATTTTTGCAGTATGCTCATCTTTACTATACTACTCCGCCCAAACCATGAGTGCAAGCCCCGTTTCCATTTCTCTAGTAGTATTCGTATTGAGCTATACAAAGAAGGAAAGTTCAGTCCAAAAACATTCTTTATATTTGCTGGTATATTTGTGCCCAGATATTTCAGGGCCTCCCCCCATTTAAATACGAAATTTCGTCTAATAGTTTCCCTCACATTGGCCAACATTGCCACTTCCATTGCTTCGGATTTAGTTTTATTGATTTTTTAGTTAGACATCCTTCCATATAGCTCGATTTTGTTTACTAGGTTTGGGAGAGAGATATGTGGATCAGTCAAGGAGAACAACAGGTCATCCGCATATGCTGCCACCTTGTGTATCTGCTCCCCCATTTGGATTCCCTGAATATCCTGGTGCTGACAAATTCTATTTAATAAAGGTTCCAATGAGAGAGCAAATAACAATGGCGATAGGGGGCATCCCTGTCTCGTATCATTTGAGATTTTAAACGTGCGGGAAAGAACTCTGTTTACTTTTACTAAAGCACGTGGGCTCGCGTAAACACTCATAATCCACTTAATCATGTGCTCCCCCAGCCCCACCTGGCTCAGCATCTCTTTCAGGAACCTCCAACTCACCCTATCAAATGCCTTTTCGGCATCAGTATTCAATAGTGCGCAAGGGATTTTTTTTGTCTCAGCATAATGGATCAAATTATTAATCTTGATTGTATTATCCCTCGCTTCTCTCCCCGGTATAAACCCTACTTGATCCAGGTTTACTAATTGCGCCATCCAGGGTTGGAGTCGGGTTGCAATTATTTTTGAAAAAAGTTTTAGGTCTACATTTAATAACGATATTGGTCTGTAACTACCGCGATCTGCCGGGTCCTTCCCATCTTTAGGTATCACTGTTATGTGTGCTAAAAGTGCATCTGGAGGGAACTTCGCGGTATTCCCAAGGGCATTACATTTTTCTGTCATTTGGCCTATTAGTAGTGTAGAAAATTCCCTATAGTACCTTATAGAAAATCTGTCGGGACCTGGGGCCTTTTTCTGGTTTGATCTTTTTCAATGTTGCCTCCACTTCCTCATTGGAAATGGGTTTCTCTAAACTATCTCTAGCTGGGGATGGCAATCTAGATAGCCCTGAGGCAGATTCCTTCATCTCTGATTGAGGTTTCCCATCTATCACCAGATTGTATACGGAGGCGGAATATTCCCCAAATGCCTGGGCTATCTCTCTTGGTTTTTGTATTAATTGTCCTTCTTTCCCTTTTATTTGAGGTATGTATGTTGAACCGCTCTTTTCTTTAAGTGTTCCTGCCAGTAACTTACTACACTTGTCTCCTAGTTCATAATTAAGTTTCTTGCCCCTTTGAAATTGTTGCTTTTGCTTTAAAACACATTACTTCTCTTAGTTGTCTCCTTAAGTGTCCTAAGTCCCTCCCACTACAGGGTAGTTGTGTTTTTTTATGTTGAATTTCCAACTTCTGAATTTCTTCCAGAAGTTCCCTAATTTGTTTATACCGTTTCTTTTTCAGGATCGAACCATGTTTGATCAGAATTCCCCTAATCACAGTCTTGTGTGATTTCCACACCATACCCCGGTTCGTCCCAGGAGTATCATTAACTTGAAAGTACGCTATAATTTCCTTAGCGATATCTTCCCTAGTTTCCAAATTTTGCAGTAAACTTTTGTTTAATCGCCAGCATTTGTCCTGGGATAGGACCGCGTTGGAGAGGGAGAGAGACACGCTGACTGGGGCATGGTCAGACCATGTTATATTTCCTATTTCTGCTTTCGTAACTGAAGTGATCAGATAGTGTGGGATCAGAAAGAAACCTATACGGGAATATATCTGATGTGGGTTGGAGAAAAAAGTATAGTCCCTTTCATCTGCATTGAGTATCCTCCATGCATCTACTAGCTGTATCTCATGCAATTTTCGCAGAATCCCTGTTCTGACGTTCCCCGGAGTCGAAGATGTCCCTGAGGACACGTCTAATCCGGGGTCCAGGGCAATATTGAAGTCTCCTCCTAAAATTAACTTCCCTTCCGCAAATTCAATCAGGTCTGTGAGAACTTTTTTAATAAATATATCTTGGTGAGTATTTGGTACATACAATGTGGCCAAAGTTACTTTGGTCCCTCAAATATTGCCCTTCAGAAAGAGATACCTACCCTTTGGGTCCACGCGTTTATCAATGACCAGGCTATTCGGTTGGAGATCAAAATCAATACTCCTTTAGATTTTGCTTCCTGGTTCATTGCGTGATAGACGCAGGGGAAGAATCTATTTTGGAGAAATGGTAGATATTCTACCTTGAAGTGTGTCTCTTGAACTTATGCTACGTCAGTTCCCCATCTCCTTAAATCATTTAACAACATTCTACGTTTTTCTGGGACATTAAGTCGTTTGGCATTCAAAGATGTTATTTTTAGTGCCGCCATCTCAGAGGAAGAGGAGAAGAAAGGAAAAAAAATATATATATAAAAAAAAAAACCCTTCTAAGAAATACCTCCCCCTCTAAACCCCTAAGGGAAATAAACACCCCTGACTGGGTCCTCCCCAGTTGCCTCCGTGGGTGAATTCCTAACTGGGGGAATTGACCAAAGATGGTTGAGCAGATCCAACCCTGGCTCCCCCCTCCCTCCCGGGCCATATTTATTATTTTCTCCCTACCCCTCCTATCTATACCATGTTTCCAACTTAATCACACATAAATAGTATCCTCATCCCTCATTCTCCTTCCCTCCCTCCCCTTTACATCCCCATACCTCTATAAATGCATTTATATATATTCCGTCTGGCAAAAATACTCTTTCCCCTCTATGGATATGACTTTATCTTCATTTCAGTTCATATCTATAGTCAATGCACTTATAATAAATTTAAACGATCCCCCTCCATACTCCTCGATCTATCTCCAAGTAAGATATGTTGTGTGTCTTATGCGCCTATCGGAGCCGCTTTCCACCTGGTTTTTAATCATACATCAAGTACCGACAAACCAAAAAAAAATTATTAGAAAATATATAAGGACAAAAAAGAAAAAAATATTTGGCGGTGTTACATGGCACATACTGCCACTCCCAATAATAAGAGAGAAAATAATTTTAATAATAATCGTAACACCCCATTTCATATATACCTATAAGTAATTCTTGAGATAGGGGTGAGGAGTATGAATGCATTTCATTTCAACAATAAAGATTAATTCAGACATCTCTATATTCACTACTCCAAATTAATTATATTCCATTAATGTACCTCTAAGAGCCTCCTACCCTCTGTTATCCATTCACAGAGTAAATAAAGCAAACGAAAAAAAAAAAAAAAAACCCTGACTCTCCCAAGAACACGCCACTAGGCACCTCTCTATTTCTTCCCCCTACTGTTGAAAAAGAAAAAAAAAAAAGTATGTGCATCTTACCTATTTTATGTGTGTTTCTAAGTTACTATATTGCATTCCTCGAAGGGAAAATATATTTTCCTCTATTCCCCTTTTATGTGCCCTATGTGTATTTATTTTGTGTGATTACTATATTACTATATTACCCTCCCCGTGTACCAAAATATATAGTGAAGTAGGCCCCTTCTTGCAAACAAAACGAAGGGGGGAGAACACTAAGTAGTTCTTCTTTGTGTTTGATACATTTTAATGAAGCGTTACCCCATGCAAATGATGGGCTGAGCTTCAGACAAGTACTTAAAATGAACTGCACATGCGTCGTACCTTGGACGTATCCCAGTGCACATGCTCACAATCACGTTGAAACAACTGGCTAACATACGTCGAATCACTGCGTAACTACGTAAAATTAGACAACGTTTATTCCCTGGTCCATACCTTTGCATGAGTTGCGCCTCCAATATGGGGAATAACTTTACGCCGGACGTAAACCTTACGCAAATCACTTAAAACATGCGCCGGGCGCAAGTACGTTTGTAAATCGGCGTATCTCCCTCATTTTGCATATTTGCATCGAAAACCAATGGAAGTGCCAAATGCGTCCAGAGTAACTATGCGCCCACTATACGCCGGCGTAGGCAAGTTACATCGGTCGGATGAAGTCAGTTTTTAGGCGTATCTTATTTCTGTGGGCACGGCACAAAGATACGATGGCGCATATTTACACTTACGCGGCATATCTCGAGATACGTTTCGTAAATATATGCGTAAGCTGCAGCAGCCCTGTCACGGAACCCCAGTGTACTGCACTCCTAACACTGGACACCAACCAATAGCTCAATGGCGGGAGCGAAATTTTCTAGTGTGTCCCTTCACCAATTAACCAACAGTACAAAGAAATGGCAACCACCCCAACCTACAACTGAAACCAACAAAAAAAAACCCACTGCGCTACACCCAATATAATGGCAAAATTAATTCATTAAATGCGCTTAACAATAATATACAGTATGTCACAAACGTGAGTACACCCCTGACATTTTTGTAAATATTTTATTATATTTACATGTTTTCATGTGACAACACTGAAGAAATTATACTTTGCTACATTGTAAAGTAGTAAATGTACAGCTGGTACAACAGTGTAAATTTGTTGTCCCCTCAAAATAACTCAACACACAGCCATTAATGTCTAAACCGCTGGCAACAAAAGTGAGTATACACCTAAGTGAAAAATGTCCATTATTTCCCAGCACTGCCTTAATCTACTTGGGCATGGAGTTCACCAGAGCTTCACAGGTTGCCACTAGAGTACTCTTTTACTCCTCCATGACGACTTCATGGAGCTGGTGGATGTTATAGACCTTGCGCTCCTCCACCTTATGTTTGAGGATGCCCAACAGATGCTCAATAGGGTTTAGGTCTGCAGACCTGCTTGGCCAGTCCATCACCTTTATCCTCAGCTTCTTTAGCAAGGCAGTGGTCATCTTGGAGGTGTGTTTGGGGTCATTATCATGTTGGAATACTGCTCTGCGACCCAGTCTCCAAAGGGAGGCGATCATGCTCTGCTTCAGTATGTCCCAGTAAATGTTGGCATTCGTGGCGACCGGACTGGACGCATAGTAGAGAAGCTCCACTGCCATACCTGCTAAACACCCTGTTTCCCTGCGAATTATCCTGCCTTGGACAGCCTGGGAGTGTAGCTGAGTGCCCCCTGGATTGGTATGTCCTATAGACGGAGGAAACATACTTACCAGAAGCCATCCCCGGCCCGTGCTCATCCTAGTGGCGGGAAGACCAGCTCTCTCGTGGTGTCTAACATGGCGTCCCAGACCCGCCAGACTACGCTGACGGAAAAGATGGATTCCGTCCAGCTGGAGCTGGGTTTTCTCCGAAAGGATATGGACAAGGTCAGGACCCGGTTGACGGAGGCCGAGCGCCGGGTGGGTGACACGGAAGATGTGCTCCGAGACCATACCTCCTCCCTCCGCACTCTCACCACTAAGGTTAGAGCCCTGGAACATCGTGCGGAAGATGCGGAGAACCGCAGCAGGAGGAATAATTTGCGTATCATTGGTCTCCCGGAGCGGGCGGAAGATCCTGATCCCACTGCCTTTTCCGAGCGCCTCCTCCGCCAGCTGCTCCCACAGGCTGCCTTCTCTCCCTACTTTGCTGTGGAACGAGCACACAGGATGCCGGCAGCTCGGGGCCCTCCCGGGGCCCCCCTCGCACGTTTATCCTTCGCCTCCTGAACTTCCGTGACAGAGATGCGGTGTTGAGAGAAAGCAGGAAGATAGAGACCTTGCGTTTCGAAGGAGCCCGCTTAATGATTTTTCCTGACTTCTCCATGGAAACGCAGAAGCAGCGTAAGTCGTTCGACCAGGTGAAGCAGGCTTTGCGTCAGAGAGGCTTGAAATACAGCATGATGTTCCCCGCCCCACTGCGCGTCCAGGATGGGGAATCGCTCCGCTTCTTCGCGGTACCCAAAGACGCTGCTAACTGGTTGGAGACCCTTCCGCAGCATTGAGCCTGGAGAATGAGACCCTGCTACTTTTACTTGACCTGTTGGATGGCCCTCTGCCTCTGTCTTGCCCGGTTTGTGCTCCCTGCCTCCCTGCCATTATTCGTGGACCTACCCATTTCTTCTCCTCAGGTGAGCGCTGTTGTCCCTGTCCTTTTTGCTGCTACTGGGCTTGGTGATTCCCACGGCACCTCTCCGGAAGGTCAGCTGATGACATGAATCACGGAGTGAACTTGGTGGTGGGGGTACCCCCCTCCACCCTCAGGGACCTGGCCGTTGACTGTCCTGTAAGTGGGGTGGGATGTCTGGAGGTGTATGTGGTGACTCTTCCCCCCCCTCCCGGGCTGGCGGACAGAGAAGGTCTCATCCACAATCAGTTACTCCAACTGTTTAGTTCCACGTTGTTAACTGTTCTAAGTAGGTACCCCCAGTCCTGACTGGGTGATTGACTCTCCTCGCAGGGAAAACGTTACTTATAACTTTTATATTTTTTCTGTGTTTTTTTTTCTTTTCTAACAACCCCTTTTTTTTGGACTATCCTGCTCCTATCTGACATAGCAGGAGGCACGGTTGTTAGTCCGATCTGTGAGCTCTCTCGCTTGGGCCTCCTAGGCGCTCTGTTGGTGCACTGCCTCCCAAAGACTTTTAGTCATGCACTGTTTGGGTTACGAAGCGCGCCCGTTTTTTCCTCAGGGTTGCGTGGGGTGGGGGGGAGGATTTTTCATTTTTTTTTCTTCTGTCTTTTTTTTCAGTTATTGGTACAGCCTTGGTTTCTTTGACGCTGGATGTGATTACATGACTCGCTCATTCCTGATATTGCTGTTGAATGTGCTGTGGATACGAGATGAAATACTTCCTTGTTGTCTGTATGTGGGTTTGGGCGGGGGTCCGGTTGGCGATGGAGCGATGCCTATTCTTCCCTTGACACCATGGCCCCCCTAAGAATACTATCTTGGAATGTGAGGGGGTTGAACTCTAAATTTAAGAGATCCCTGGTGTTCTCCTATTTGAGGAGATATCACCCGCACATTTGTATACTCCAAGAGACCCACCTCACAGGCTCTAGAGTCCTCTCACTCAAAAAACCTTGGGTGGGATCATATTTTCACTCCACCCACTCCTCTCACTCCCGAGGGGTTAGTGTTCTAATCCATAAGGCGCTCCCTTTCGTTCTGTTGGACCTCCGCCTAGACCCAGATGGTCAATATGTTATTATCCATGCTCTATGTGATAGGCTTGAAATAGTGATCGTGGGTTTGTACCTACCCCCCTCGACAGGTATGTCGGTGTTGCGTAGAGCACAGGCTGCTGTGCCGGACTATCCCTCCTCTAATATTATCTGGGCGGGTGACTTTAATATGGCCCCTGAGCCTAATGTGGACAGACTGACCTCTGGCCTCTCGGCCGACTCAGCGTTATCTCGCTGGGCGGAAGTGTATGGTCTGCATGACGTATGGCGTTGGAAGCACCCTACCGACAGACAGTTTACATGTCACTCTGCAACACACGCGACACTGTCACGCATAGACCTGATCTACGCTACTGACCCCCTCCTATCCAGGGTACTGGCGGTATCTCATTTACCGCGGGGCATATCAGACCATGCACCGGTTCTGGTGGATCTCTCCACGGATTCGGCCGCTGCGCTGGGGCTGTGGAGACTCTCCAGATACTGGATCACGCATTAAAAAAGATAGAGCCGCTAATGATCTCGGAACTTGGGGATTACTGGACCCACAATGACCGTTCAGCTCACCCTGAGGTGGTTTGGGACACCTTTAAGGCCTATGCCAGAGGTAGCTATCAATTTAATATATCTAAGGTTAGGAAGGAGTCCATGTTAGAATTGTCGGAGGCAGAGAGGCGAGCCGTGAGACTTGAGAATAGATACGCAGAGTCCCCTGATCAGAGTTCCCACGCTGACATGCTTACTGCCTACAGGGAGTTGGCACTCATCCGTGCTGCCTCATGCCGCCGCTTCCTTCTCGCTCAGACCCAGCGGATTTTCGAGCAGGGCGAACGATCAGGTAGACTGTTGGCTTGGCTGGCGACTGAACGATCGGGGAGCTCATGTACAGCCAACATAAGGGGGGGACGGTACTTTGATTTCGGATCCCGCACTGATAAATGCTAGATTTGAGCGATATTATCAGGAACTCTACACGTCCAAGGCATCATATACTCTAGGTGAGTTAGACGAATTCTTGCACTCCCTGGATTTCCCCTCCCTGACCCCTATGGCTAGCCAAACCCTTGAGGCCCCCATCACGCTAAAGGAGGTCCAGGGGGCTATTAAGTCTCTACAGGCAGGCAAGACTCCTGGTCCCGATGGACTCCCTACAGAGTTCTACAAGACCAATATAGAGGTGGTGGGCCCACATCTCCATTCTACACTCACCGCAGCCTTGGAGCGACGGAGTCTTCCGACTTCCATGTCGGAGGCGTTGATTGTTGTAATACCTAAACCTGGGAAGGACCCGGAGCTGTGTTCGTCTTATCGGCCTATATCTCTACTCAATGTGGATGCGAAAATCCTGACTAAGATCTTGGCCAATCGGTTGAACACAGTGATCCTTTCATTGGTCCATGGTGACCAGTCAGGGTTTATGCCAGGAAAGGGCACGGATATAAATATCCGCAGACTCCACACCAACATAGCGCTCTTCCGCGAGCGGAATACTGATGGAGCAGTAGCCTCACTCGACGCAGAGAAGGCCTTCGACTCCGTTGAGTGGGACTTTCTGTGGCGAGTGTTGACTAAATTTGGGCTTGGCCGTCGGTTCATTGCCTGGATTAAGATGCTCTATGGGTCTCCGGTGGCCAGGGTACGCACTGGCGGTAACATTTTCCCACCCTTTCAACTGTGCAGGGGGACACGACAGGGTTGCCCGCTGTCTCCGGGCCTTTTCGCACTGGCCATCAAGCCCATGGCCATTATGCTCCGCTCGACGCCAGACGTGAGGGGCCTGGAGGTGGGTCCGCTGATCGAACAGGTATCGTTGTACGCTGACGACGCCCTTTTGTATCTCGGCGATGACTCCCAATCACTGGTCACGGCCCACGAGCTCATTAATGATTTCGGCAGGTTCTCTGAAATTCATATGAATTGGGGTAAATCTAGTCTGTTTCGCCTATCTAACCCTCCACCCTCTTCGGTGGACTTGACGCCACTACGCAGGGTCTCTAAATTTAGGTATCTTGGGATTGATATTAGCAACAATTTGGAACACTATTTGGCTAATAATCTTTACCCGGTGCTACAGGCCCTGACTGTAAAGTGTCAGGCCTGGAAAGCGCTCCCCCTGACGCCTGTGGGACGGGTGAATTTGCTGAAGATGGGTTTTCTTCCTAAATTGCTATATATATTTCGGAATACCCCGATCCCAATCCCTGCTTCCTTTTTCCACAAGCTAGATGGTGTAATCTCCTCATTTATCTGGGGTGGGAGGGCCCCCAGAATAGCGCAGCACAAGCTTCAACTTCCTTTGTCTCTGGGGGTGCTGGCTCTGCCCTCTTTTAGGAAGTACTACTGGGCAGCAGTCTTGGTCACAGTACGCTGGTGGTTCCGGCAGACTAGGTCCAACCCTGCAGTGAACTTTGAAGCTGCTGTGGTGGGTTCCTATTCAGCTCTTACCAATTTAGTTTACAGAGGACCCAGGGCTGCTCCACAGGCAACCCTCCCAATGCGTACTACGCTACAGGTATGGGACAAGGTTGCTGGGATGATTGCAGTCCCTGACTCCGTCTCGCCTCATACCCCACTGTGGGGAAACCCGAGGTTATCGCACTTCAGATCTATCCCGGACCCCAGTGTCTGGGCTAGGTTTGGAATAGTAAAGGTACAACACATTATGCCGGATGGGTTGCTGCTCCCATTCCCGGGAAACTGCGTGCAAAGTTTCGACTTCCCTCATGGATGCTGTTTCGGTACTTACAGTTGAAGCATGCGGCGCAGGCGCAATTCCCCACGGTGATTTCAGTCGAGCCACATAGGATAGAGAGGCTCCTTATTTCGCGTGGGGTAGACAGGTTGGTATCCTCCATCTACCTCCGCCTTACATGTGAAGACTCAGGAGGGGAGTCCCCCCTTTTTCGGGTTTGGAGGACGGACATTCCTGACCTCTCGGTAGAGGACTGGGAGGGGGTCCTGTCCCACTACATACTGACAGTAATATCAGCTAGGGACAAATTCATACAACTTAAGTTTATTCATAGGGCCTATTACATTCCTCAGCGGCTTGCCAACATTTTCCACACTCAATCAGACTTGTGCCCAAAGTGCCGGGGAGCTGTGGGATCGTTCTATCATGTCGTTTGGGACTGCCCGGTCATATAGGGGTACTGGGATGGGGTGGTGGCAGAAATTAATGCCGCTACTGCACTTCAGGTACCACTGGACCCTAAAATTCTCCTTTTAGGTTTCACGGACTGCGTGACTCAATCCACACATGCTGGACTGCTACTTTTCTACCTCTGTTTCTACGCCAGGAAGGCGCTGTTGTACCAGTGGAAGCTGGCGACTCCCCCTACGGTGGCCCAATGGCTTGCGTTGGTGGACTCCGTCTTACCTCTTTACAGACTGACGTATATGGGCCGTAAGTGCCCCCAGAAGTTTGATAGGAACTGGAAGTCATGGGTGATGGCTAGAGCGACCCCTGTTTAGTGACGCTGGTTAAGATGGATCTGGACTCTGCGATGACCCTCATGACTGAGTAGCTATTCTCCGGTACTTCCTGACAATGTTTGCTATGCCCGCCACCTCCCAAGTGTTTAGTGTATTGCCCACTCTGGCTGTGCCCTTCTAGTGCTGGGATGCAGCCAGTTGTTTACCTGTACGCCACAAGAGACCGCAGAAGCCCAGGGCCCCTTCTAAGCCTTCGCAGCCTCTCACATCCCCGCCCCCCCTGATTAGGATCGATGCTTCTTGCCCTGATGCCTGACCCATGGATTGATAGGGATTATCGTATCCGGCTGCACATCCTGACCCTGACAGGTTTTGATTTTTGATCTTTTGTATATCAACCAGTGTTTATCTTCGTAACTTTCCTTGTGTACAGCTCCTTTTTTTTGTACTGAACCTCTACTGTACCATGGTATTGTTGATTCAACCTCTGTACCGCTTTTTTTTAATTTATTTTTTAAGCTGTTTATTTGTAACCTTTTTTTTTTTTGCCTTTCCTTTTTTATTAATAAAAATGTTTCTGTTAAAAAAAAAAAAAAAAATGTTTGCATTCGTGGTTCCCTCAAAGAACTGTAGCTCCCCAGTGCCGGCAGCACCCAAACCATAACACGCCAACCACCATGCTTGACTGTAGGCAAGACACACTTGCCTTTGTACTCCTCACCTGGTTGCCACCACACACGCTTGACACCATCTAAACACCATCTAAACCAAATA
Organism: Rana kukunoris; assembly: GCA_029574335.1. Lineage (NCBI taxonomy): Eukaryota > Metazoa > Chordata > Amphibia > Anura > Ranidae > Rana > Rana kukunoris. The sequence goes on from CM056049.1 coordinate 254,080,364, forward strand.
AATGTATCTTGGTCTCATCAGACCACAGGACATGGTTCCAGTAATCCATGTCCTTAGTCTGGTTGTCTTAAGCAAACTGTTTGCTAGCTTTCTTGTGCATCATCCTTAGAAGAAGTTGCAGACCAATTTGGTGCAGTGTGCGGCGTATGGTCTAAACACTGACAGCTGACCCCCCACCCCTTCAAACTCTGCAGTAATGCTGGCAGCTCTCATACATCTATTTCCCAAAGACAATCTCTAGATATGACGCTGAGCATGTGCACTCAGATTCTTTGCTCAACCATGGCGAGGCCTGTTCTGAGTGGAACCTGTCCTGTTAAACTGCTGTATGGTCTTGGCCACTGTGCTGCAGCTCAGTTTTAGGGTCTTGGCAATCTTCTTATAGCCTAGACCATCTATATGCAGAGCAACATTTATTTTTTTCAGATCCTCAGGCCTTGTACACACGAGGGAATAGATCCGATGGGAACGGTCCGACGGATCGTTCCCATCGGATCTGTCCGCCGGATTGCTTTGATCCGATGGCTGTACACACCATCGGATCAAATTCCCCGCCGGCGGACAGCGCGGTGACGCGGCGGTGACGTTGATGCCGCCACGTGACCGCCACGTCACCGCACCAGGAAGTAAACACTTCCGCGCGCATGCGTCGGATCCATTCACAGGATACGACGCATGTGCGGGCAGATATGTCCGCTGGTTTGCCGTACTAACCAGCGGACATATCTAACGGACAGCTCTCCGGTGGAAAAATTCCAAACGGTCCGTTTGCCCCTACACACGAGCGGATTTTTCGGCTGAAATGGTCCGTCGGACCATGTTCAGCGGATTTATTCACTCGTGTGTACAAGGCCTCAGAGTTCTTTGCCATGAGGTGCCATGTTGAACTTCCAGTGACCAGTATGAGGTAGTGGGAGCCATAACACCAAATTTAACTCGCCTGCTACCCATTCACACGAGTCACATGACACCATGGAGGGAAAATGGCTAATTGGCCCCAATTTGGACATTTTCACTTAGGTGTACTCACTTTTTTTGCCAGTGGTTTAGATATTAATGACTGTGTGCTGAATTATTTTGAGGGCAGAGCAAATTTACACGGTTATACAAGCTGTAGATTCACCACTACTTCCTTTTTTTTTTGAAAAACAAACTTTGTTGAGTTTTATGCAAAAGTATACAGAGTAATCATGCATAATAATAATAGTAGTAAGGTATAACCTAATAAAATTACCAATGTGGGAACTGATGCCTGAAACCAGTTGCGAGCTATGATCTTTCTTGCCACAAATAGTTTCATGAAGGAATCTGAGTGTTAGTCTATGTCAGTATCAGGAAAAATACCCAACAGACATTGCCTTGGATCTAGGGATAGCAGGAAGCCCATTTGATCATGCAGAAATTGAACAATCTGTCACCAATATCCGTGAAAACGGGGGCATTGCCAGAATAGGTGACCAAACGTGCCCGCGAAGGTCAGAGATCTGGGGTACATGGGACTATATGTGGGACAGAATTTTACTTTACGGTGCGGTGTGAATATCCCCTGTGTGTGATGAAGACTTGCGTCAGCCTAACCAACATTTTGAGGGACTAGAGTCGCTAGAGCTTTGCCCCAGTCCTAATCATTCTGTTCCCCGACATCATGATCCCATTTGTTTTTAACCGAATAGGCAAGTTTAGTGGTAGCCGGAGTAATAATTATATTGTAAAGCAGGGGTGTCGAACTCAATTTCATTGTGGGCCGCATCAGCATTATGATTGCCCTCAAAAGGGCCGGTTGTATCTGTAAGATTAGATGTTCAGCGCATCCCCTCCCCTTACATTGGATGTTAAAAGCCAACCCACCATCAGAAAGTAAGGGTCTGGAGGAGGACCAGAGGAGGGCTGCAGGAGAGGTGTGAGGGCCACATAAAATGGCCTTGAGAGCTGGATTCGGCCCGTGTGCCTTGTGTTTGACACTTGTGTTGTAAAGAATAGAAATAAGCTGGCGTGGTTCATCACTGCAGATTATAGCAAGTACATCCAAAAACTATAGATCTGGGTAAGAACCTGTGAACTGGGTATACAGTTCATGTAAACAAAAACTAGCAGCGAGCTTGCGGCCTAACGTCACTTTCGGTGTCCATATGTTCCAAAACATACGGACACCGAAAGTGACGATATGGCCGCGAGCTCACTGTTTTTTTTGTTTTATCCCATTTTAAAAACTTACCGTTTTCTGTCTTAACCACTTGCTTACTGGGCACTTACACCCCCCTCCTGCCCAGGTAAAATTTCAGCTTCCGGCACTGCGTCGCTTTAACTGACAATTGCGCGGTCGTGCGACGTGGCTCCCAAACAAAATGTATGTCCTTTTTTCCCCACAAGTAGAGCTTTCTTTTGGTATTTGATGGTATTTGATCGCCTGTGCGATTTTTATTTTTTGCGCTATTAAAAAAAAAAAAAAAAAAAAAAAAAAAAAAAGAGCGACAATTTTGAAGAAAAATACAATTTTTTTATTTTTATTTTTTTTACTAGAAATGGCGGCGATCTGCGATTTTTATTGGTACTGCGACGTTATAGCGGACACATCGGACACTTTTGACACATTTTTGGCGCCATTCACATTTATTCTGCGATCAGTGCTATAAATATGCACTAATTACAGTATAAATGTGACTGGCATTGAAGGGGTTAACACTAGGGGGTGAGGAAGGGGTTAAATGTGTATGCTAGGTGTGTTCTAACTGTAGGGGGAGGGGGGGGGTGACTGGGGGGGTGACCGATCTGTGTCCCTATGTAGGAAGGAACACAGATCGGGCTCCTCCCTTCCAGAGACAGGACATTGTCTCTGTGTGAGCCGGCAATGAGAGATGATCTATGAGAGATCATCTCTCATTGGCCCACAAATCGCATCACAAACGGCCGCTCTGATTGGCCGTTTGCCGCGATCTGTGATTGGCCGTGTCCAAGGGACACGGACAACACAGGGCTTCCCCGCAGCGTGCTGTACAGCGCGCGCTGGGAAAGCCAGAATGACATGCCGTCAAATGACGGCATGTTGGATTTTCAGGCCCGCGCTGTTGCCGTCATCCGACGGTAGCGCGGGCCTCAAGTGGTTAAATAAATATTAGCTCTATATACTACACTAGGGATGAGCCGAACACCCCCCCCCCGGTTCCGTTTGCGGCAGAAAATGCGAACGGACCGAAAGTTTGCGCAAACTTTCGAACACCATTAAAGTAATGGTAACAAAGTAACTATGGGACTCGAACGTCAAAAATCAAAAGTGCGAATTTTAAAGGCTAATATGCAAGTTATTGTCATAAAAAGTGTTTGGGGACTCGGTCCTGCCCCAGGGGACATGTATCAATGCAAAAAAAAAAGTTTTAAAAGGGCAGTTTTTTCGGGAGCAGTGATTTTAATAATGCTTAAAGTGGAAAAATAAATAAAAGTGAAATATTCCTTTAAATATCGTACCTGGGGTGTCTATAGTATGCCTGTAAAGTGGCGCATGTTTCCTGTGTTTAGAACAGTCCTTGCACAATATACATTAGAGGAATAAAAGTGATTTATAACTGCGGCTGTAATGTAATGTCAGGTCCCGGCAATATAGATGAAAACCATTGAGAAAAACGTCATGGGTTCCCCCCCCCCCCCAGCCCATTACCAGGCCCTTTGGGTCTGGTATGGATATTAGGGGAACCACGCACCCAAATAAAAAAAAAAAAGCTTGGGGCACCCAGGCCCTATTTACTCTGAACAGCAGTATACAGTTGGTCCAAACAAGGCAGGGACTGTAGGCTTGTTCTTAAGTTGAATCTGTTTGTAATTTGGAACAAGCTATTTTTTTAAGTGTAGCTCCAGCCAAAAAAAAACAATTTTTAAGCTTTTTGGATAACATAGAGAAGGGTTATCACCCCTGTAGCATTTGTTTTGCTGTCTGTGCCCCTGTTCAGAAGATTTCACCTCACTTTCTGTCCTAGTGACAATTGGATTTTGCAAATTTTGGGTTATTAGGCAAACAAAGCATCAATGGAGACACCTTTTTCCCATATTAACGCTTACAGGAGAGAATTTCCCTTCCTAGGGGTAGATTTCCTCTCACTTCCTGTTGTCTCCCTTCGTTTGTAAGTAGGAGTCGTTTGTAAGTCGGATGTTTGAAAGTAGGGGACCATCTGTATTTTACTATATGGCCTGCCCTATATATTCTGCAGAAAATTTGGCTTTAGGTGTTGGTGGTACCAGAACACTGTAAGCCCTCAGTTACTCTTGGTGTGCACTGGAACGGGCCCTTCTGTGAAATATTATATCAAGAATTGTAATTACATGCCCCTGTTAACCATTTGACCACTGGGCACTTTAACCCCCTTCCTAACCAGATCAATTTTCAGCTTTCGTTGCTCTCATAATTTGAATGACAATTACTCACACAAATAGAGCTTTCTTTTGGTGGTATTTAATCACGTTGTTTTTTTTTATTTTTTGCACTATAAAATAAAAAAGACTGAAAATTCTGTAAAAAAAAAAAAAAAAAGATTCTTCATATATTTTGGCCAACATTTAAACTGCTACATATCTTTGGTAAAAATAAGTACAAATCAATGTTTATTACCGTATTTGATCTTTGTGAAAGTTAGGCCCCATACACACGAGCAGACAGATTTGTTCAAATCGGTCGGACAGACCGATTTGAACAAATCTGTCTGCTGGGGACGTATTGGTTTGATCGTTTGATCGTTTGTACACACGATCAAACCAAAATCCCCGCCGGCAGATGGTGCGCTCACGTGGCGGTGACGTTGACCATTCGACGCGTGTGCGAGAAGACATGCCTGCTGGTTAGCGTAGTAACCAGCAGAAATGTCGGACGAACGGTTCCCTGCCGACAGATTTGAAAGCATGCTTTCAAATCTGTCGGCTGGCCAAATCCGTTGGCTCGCCCGTACACACGATCGAATCTGTCTGCTGGGACGGTCTGGCAGACCGTTTCCAGCAGACAGATTTGATCGTGTGTACGCGGCCTTTGAGTCCACAAGCTATGGTGCCAATATCTAAAAACAGATCACACCTGAAGTACTAAAGGTGTCTATCATTTCTTGAGACCCTACCATGCCAGAAAAGTACAAATACCCCCCAAATGATATTTTTTTGGAAAAAGACATTCCAAGGTATTTATAAAAAGGCAAGAGAAAGAGGGTTTCCCCATGGGGCTTTTAACAGCATATTGGTAAAGGTCAAAACATGAATGGAACAGTGATACTGTAAAACATCATTTAATCGACAGTTGACAAAGGTCACATGGTTATTAAAAACATACAATGGAAGTTGGAACAACATTGCTGATCACACAAAAAAAGATTCCACAATGGATGAAAGCATATAAACAGGGTACATGATAGTGTTACGTTGCAAAATGATTCAGCACGATCTGGGTTCCCCGACGCGTTTCGACCTGTTATAGGTCTCTTCAGGGGGATAATGCATTCTAAAAAATATATACAATACATGCCTTAGAATTCAACATATTATTAGGTGAGACATAAATGTACCAAACACAGGGAACATTTACCGTAAAATTCGCGGATGGATAGTAGTGTGATCAGGGATGAAACAAACCATGAAAACAATCCAAAGTGGGGCCTCGTGGTTGACGCACCAACGCCATAGGGGGGGGGGGATGGTTCGCCCAAAGAGGCTTACAAGGAGCCAAAAAGTACACACCCTCCGGGGAGCAGGGAAGTGGATGCCTGTGAAAGATGCCCAAAAATTGTCATATTGAGAGATCATAGTATTAGCAGCATGTGGTGCTGAGTAAATAGGTATAAGTATTTAGGCATATAGAAGGTTGCTGGCGACTAGTAGTAAAATAAGTAATCAATGTTATATAGTAATGAAATTAAATGATTGATGATAAGGGCAGATATACATAGAGGTCTCCCATAGACATCTAAAATGTAGAAGTATGTCAAATCAATATAGTGAAATCATAGATATTGAAGTAAAGAGAAATAATGTGTAAATGCTGAAAATGTCAAGTTGGGAAGTAGAAGGTGATGGCGAACTGCCTGCGTGTGTGTGTGTGTGTGTGAGGGGGGTGAGTTAATAAATAAAAAAGATGCAAAATATAAAACTGATTGAGTATGTGTGTGTGTGTGTGCATATGCGTGCGGAGGAATAGTGAAGAATCAAAGTATAAAGTGTGATAAATAGATAAAATGGGGGTCCCACTGAAGAAAAGAGTGGGAATAGTGATAAAGTGGAATGAATGTGTGAAAGAGATGAAGGAGATGTGCTATGGGGATCAAAGGTGTAGATGGAAGGTATGGCAGTAAAGTATGTTAGTATACAAAAAGGGGGGGGGGGGGGATAAACCCTAGGTGAGAAGTGTGTAACTATGAAACATGTGGGTAAAATGATTAGATAGGTGATGTCACATAAAATTGTTAGATGTATGGATTACCTAGCTGCAAACGTGCAGGGAGGATAGACTGGTGCTATCGAGCAGCGGGGTATAATGTCTAACCAGCCAGGACTCCATGGAGCTAAATAGCTCAACAAGGAATCCACCTTATATATGTCTGGGAATATGATTGGGCTGCAGGCTCCGACCTATCACCGCCCCCCAGAAGGAATGACGTAGGGCCACCACGTGGGCGACCCAACAGAGGCTCCCTCGGCGTCCCGGAAGGCCGGGAGGTTCCGCCCATCGACGTCACCTACTGCCGCAAACTGCGTGACGCCATGGCAGCGAGCGCGCGCCGGAGCACAGCGCGCGCGCTCTCGCCATGACAGTCCAGAGGTGCATAAAAAGGCATGGTGAGTTTTTTGAAGTTGTCATTTTTTTCCCCCCACAATTTTTGGCAAAATCAAAAAAAATGTCTTTATTTTTTTCACAAAATATTCATATTAGCAGGTTATTTGTCACACACAGCATATGCACACTACAAATTACACCCCAAAACACATTCTTCTTTTACTCCTGAGTATGCCGATACCACATGTGTGAGACTTTTACACAGCGTGGCCACATACTGAGGCCCAACATGCAAGGAGCACCTTCAGGTGTTCTGGAGCACCCAGGCCAATTTTGACATTTCTCTCCTACATGTAAAAATCATCATTTACTTGCTAGAAAATTACATAGAACCCCAAAACATTATATATGCTTTTTTTTTTTATCTCACATGGTATTTGCGCAACAATTTTTCAAACACGTTTTTAAAATGTTTTGTGCGTAAAAAAAACTTAACGGTAAAAATAGCCCCTTGTTTTTGCATAATATGAAGGATGAAGTTATGCCGAGTAAATAGATACCTAACATGTCACCCTTCAAAATTGCACACTTGTGGGATGGCGCCAAACTTCGCTACTTAAAAATCCCTATAGGCAACGCTTTAATTTTTTTTAATGGTTACATGTTTTGAGCTACAGAGGAGATCCAAGGGGGCCAAAATGATTGCTCTCACTCTAATGGTCGCAGTGATACCTCACATGTGTAGTTTGAACACCGTTTTCATATGTCGGCGGGAATTACGTATCCGTTCGCTACTGCATGCGAGCGCACAGAGACAGGGGCGCTTTTAAAAAAATATATATATATTTTTATTGTTCATTTTACTTTATTTTAGTTTGACACTTTTTTCCCCAAAAATACATTTTTGAACACTTTTATTCCTATTACAAGGAATTTAAACATCCCTTGTAATAGGAATTTAGCATGACAGGTCCTCTTTACAGTGAGATGTGGGGTCAATAAGACCCCACATCTCACCTCAAAGCTGGGAAGCCTGAAATAAATAAAAAAAGATCCTGGCTTCAATCGGTGAGCGGTGAGTCGGTAGAAGCACCGGAGGGTGGCGGGATGGGGGGCACGTCCCCTCTCACCTCCCGTAAGAATGATCAAGTGGTGGAACAGCCTCTATGATCATTCTTATTAGGGTTGTCCCGATACCACTTTTTTTAGGACAGAGTACAAGTACCGATAATTTTTTTTCATGTACTCGCCAATACCGATACTTTTTTAAAAATGTGTCCATGGGTCCCCAAATGCAGCCTTGTGTCCCCAAATGCAGCCGTGTCCCCAAATGCATAGCACCTGCAGGGCACTAAAGAGGAAAGCTGCTGGGCCTGCATCCCCTTTAGACGTGATTTCCTACTGGGAGTATTTGACCAAAAATTACATTTTTGTTGCTCAGTTTGCACCAGCCTTTTCCCCACAATCACATTCATTAGTGCTTCTCCTGGCATAAATCAAAAGAAAATGACAGTCAATTGGATTAACACTCAATCCCTTTGTAAAAACCCTCCTGTTGACACATTTGAACATTGAGTTGGGGTGTGATGTGAAAGGTTAGGGTGGTACAGGGCAAGTTAGGGTGGCACAGGGCAAGTTGGGGTGGCATGGGAAAGGTTGGGGTGGTACAGGGCAGGCTGGGGTGGTACAGGGCAGGTTGGGATTGCACAGGGCAGGCTGGAGTGGTATAGGGCAGTTTGGGGAGTACAGGGCAGGCTGGGATTGTATAGGGCTGTTTGGGGTGGTACATGGCAGGCTGGGTGATACAGGGCAGGCTGGGGTGGTACTGGGCAGGTTGGAATTGCACAGGGCAGGCTGGGTGGAATAGGGTGGGATGGGTGGCACAGAGCAGGTTGGAATTGCACAGGGCAGGCTGGGTGGTACAGGGTGGGATGGGTGGCACAGGGCACGCTGGGGTGATAGAGGGTAGGCTGGCATTGCACAGGGCAGGCTGGGGTGGTACAGGACAGGCTGGGATTGCACAGGGCAGGCTGGGGTGGTACAGGGCAGGCTGGGATTGCACAGAGCAGGCTGGGGTGGTACAGGGCAGGCTGGGGTGGTACAGGGCAGGCTGGGGTGGCACAGGGCAGGCTGGGTGGCACAAGGTAGGCTGTGGTGGCACAGTGCATCTTGGAACTCTATGTAGTCACACTGCCGAGTAACTTACTTACATAGCATGAATGCAGATGAAGACCCGGGCTTGTGGGCAGGGCTGCTGTGTCCTCACCTCTAGCTGCTGCAGCATTATCGATGGTGAAGGAGTCTGTGGGAGGAGAAGAGGAAGCAGCCACACCGACAGCTCCACCCACCAACTCCGGCTCACACGGGGGGAGCCTGAGTGAACTGAATGTTACAGGCAGCCTTCCCGCACGGCTGGATGCCCTGCTCGCACTGCTCCAATCCATACAGTATGGTGTTTAGCGGCGCCACGGCGCGGCTGCCCTGGTGTCACCCCTCTGGCGGGTGTCACCCGGGAGCGGCTCGCCCCCCCCCACACCTGGCTAGCCAAGCCGCTGTCTCCGCCTCCTCAGTCCACTCTCCGCCTGCTACCTGCCCCCTCTCCGCCCACTCAGTCTGCTCTACGCCTGCTAGCTGCCCGCTCTCTGCCCCTTTCAGTCCGCTCTCTGCCTCCTAGCCACCCCTCTCAGCCCGCTCTCTGCCCCTTTCAGTCCGCCCTCCGCCTGCTAGCGGCCCGCTCTCGGCCCGGGTAAAAAAAAAAAAAAAGCAGTATCGGCTCAGGCATCGGGAGCATTTGCACGAGTACAAGTACTCGCGCAAATGCTCAGTATCAGTCCCAATACCGATACTAGTATCGGTATCGAGACAACCCTAATTCTTATGGTGTAGGGCAGGGATCTCCAAACTACGGCCCTCCAGCTGCTGTGAAACTACACTTCCCATGAGGCATTGTAAAACTCTGACATTCGTAGACATGACTAGGCATGATGGGAATTGTAGTTCCTGAACACCTGGAGGGCCGTAGTTTGGAGACTCCTGGTGTAGGGAATCACCGGCTGAAAAAGCTGATATCTGAATGACGCCTGTAGCTGCACCCATCATTCAGATATCCCCACTCAAATTCAAGGACGTCATATGACGGTCGGCGGGCGGGAAGTGGTTAAAACGCATTTTTTTAACACAAAGTTGTCCATTTATACAATATTTGTAGCACATAGCATGTACATACCAAAAATAACACCTCAAAATTGATTCTCTTACTCCTACTGAGTACGGTGATACCACATGTGTGAGACTTCCACAGTCTGGCCACATACAGAGGCTGGGTATCGCTGAGTCTGGCTGGGTATCGCTGAGTCTGGATGGGTATGGCAGGGTATTTGTAGGGTATGGCAGGGTATTTGCCAGAGTATTTTGGGGTATTTTCCAGAGTATTGCAGGGTATTTTTCAGGGTATTGTGTATTGCTGGTTATGGCAGGAATGGCTGAGCATGGATGGATGGCTGGATCTGTGACTGCAATTGTCACAGATCCAGCCCACAGTGCTGCTGCCATCCGCTCTCTCCCCCTCTTCTCTCACACTGTACCGATCGGTACAGAGAGGGGAGAGAGGAACCGGTGTCATCACATGATGCGGGTTTGCTTACAAGTGATCGCTTCATCATTTGATGGAGCGATCACGTGGTAAACAGCCGCTATCAGCGTCAATTTTCAGCGATCTAGAAGACCCCGCGGTCACGAATATTTCCGGGAGTGTGCCCCAGAGGACGTCCTCCCAGAATAACTCGACCCGCTTGAGACGTATTCTGACTTTAGCGTGGTTGGCATGTGGTTAAAAATGGGCATAAAAATTGGGCCTTAGCCACTGGTGGTGGTGCCCGGAAACAAAAATGTTCTTAGAAGCTATCAATATGTACATTGAGGAGGAATAGGATAGTCACTCAGCATCAGCATAGGCAGTCTTCAAGGGATCTCACATTCATAGTAAAATTATTTGGTTACATCAGAATCAGAGGCTTGGAAGTTGGTGATCCAAGACTGATTCATTTTTATGAAGGTGAGCCGATCAACTGAATCTGTGGACAGGTGCATTTTGTGATCTTTTACAATGCCACCATGTGAGAAAGCAGCGACCAGAGCCTCATTATTCCAGCCCCCCTCTGCTGCCAGGGTACGAAACTCAATGGCATATTTGGCTACCGATCGTGAACCCTGTTTGATGGACACGAGGAGCTTCGCAGCAGAGGCAGAGCGAGCCGGCACATCGAAAACCTTCCGAAGAGAAGCAGCAAAACCGGAAAACTCGGCAACCCCTGGATTGTTGTTCTCCCATAAGGGGCTTGCCCAGGCCAAGGCCTTGTCCGAGAGCAGCGAGATCAGGAAGCCCACCTTCGATCTCTCAGTGGGAAAGGCCTGTGGCAGCAACTCGAAATAAATGCCCACTTGATTAAGGAAACCTCGGCATTGAGTTGGCTCTCCCCCGAAACGCTGCGGGAGGTGGGCAGAGTCGATCATACCCCAAGACACCGTAGGCGCAACAGGTGCCGGTGTAGACTCTGGCGTATCAATCGGAGCAGCAGTAGGAGCGGGCCCAGGAGCGACAACCGACCTATCGGCAACAGGAGTGAGGTGAGCCGTGCGTGCAATCAGGGTTTGCAACGCCTGAGCGAACTGACCCAGCAGGTGATCCTGCTGATCAAGTCTGGCAACCAGCATGAGTATCGAAGGCGGCCCTGTACCGTCAGAATTCATGGCTTGGTCCTAATGTCAGGAAGCATGAATCAGACGTCAAGTGTTTCTACGGCTGTTTGTTGTTGTTGTATTGTGTTTATTTAATTTCCTAGGGTCGTTTTGAAGAGTTCCGAATGGAGCTTCTTCTGGGACCTAGTCCAATGAGTTAGCACTGGTTTTCTTGTTTTATTTGGCCTGAGGTGGTTGGCTATTTTAAATTTAATGGCATGGTGATCGGTCCATGGTAGTGGCTCATTTTCCCCGATCTCAATTTCCAAATCCTGTTTGAAAATTAGATCGAGGTTATGGCCTGAGGCATGAGTGGGGCCTCGTATTAATTGCTGCAGACCTAATCCTTCTAGATGGTCGATGCAAGCGTCAGCGTCTGGGTCCAACGAGGAGTTGGCCCAGAGGTTGAAATCCCCCAGCACCAAAAGGTGTTTGATGCTTAGGGTGTAAGAGGCGATGAATCCTGTTAATGATGTGACAAGGTGTGTTTTTGGGCCAGGAGGTCTATAGCACAGTAGCATATGGACCGTGTCTTGGGGGTTTGTTTGCAGCTGTAGAGTGAGGGTTTCCATGAATGGAAGTGAGTATTGAAGGACAGGTTTGGTGATCAAGAGGTGAATCTTATGGATCACCGCCAGGCCTCCCCCTCTTTGCCCCACTCTGTTCTGCATTTGAATGCGATAATTTGCAGGCACCAATTCTTCCAGAATGGTGTTGCAATCGTCTGTGAGCCAGCTTTCTGTGATAAATCTATATCGTGTAGAAGGATGTAATCATGGATTTCTTCCCGGTGTTTTACTGCCGATCTTGTGTTAACCAACGCACAGGATATGCGTTTGGGTTGGTGTAGCTGGGTGCAGTTTTTTTTACTGTTAATCGTCGATTGATTCTTAACAGTTGCTCGCTTTTTAGGCCCCTTTCACATTGAGGCGTGGAGCCGCGGTGACGGTATAGCCGCGCTATTTGTAGCGCCGCTATACCGTCGTGTTTACCGCGATATTCGGGCGCTAGCGGTGAGGTTTTAACCCCCGCTAGCGGCCGAAAAAGGGTTAATACCGCCCGCGTTGCGGGCGGTATTACCGCGCTATTGCCGCGGTTTCCCATTGTTTCCAATGGGAAGGCGCGCTATAGGAGCGGTGAACACACCGCTCCTATACCGCGGTAAAGATGCGGCTAGCAGGACTTTTGGAGCGTTCCTGCTAGCGCACCGCTTCAGTGTGAAAGCCTTCGGGCTTTCACATTGAACACTACAGGGCATGATTTTTCATGCGGTATAGCAGCGCTATTTTTAGCGCTGTACCGCATGAAAAACGCCTCAATGTGAAAGGGGCCTTAGAGCTTTTTTGGTGACCGTTGGAAGTGTTGAGGTGAATGATTTGAATTCCCAGTTGGTTTCTCCAGAGAATTTCAGATAATCCATGGTTGCAGAAAAAACACAGGAAAGTGACGGTGAATATGGGGGGGGGGGGTTTGGCGGTGCTGGGAGGGCAGAATAACCAAGTGAAACTGTCACTTACTACGCCTTCCCTCCCTGAAATTGGTCCAGAGGAAGGCGAAAATCCCCAGGTGTGCTATGCCAATCTGCCGTGACTGGGGAAAAAATTCCTTCCTGATCCGTGCTGGCGATAGGTAAACAACCCTGGATCAATTGTTTTTGTAAGTAAGGGGGAGCGTGGGGATGGGTACCCCTGGATTAACCGCTGAGACTAGATTTCTAGTTGAAACGCTCTGTGCAAGGGGGGGAGGGAGAGTGTCGGTGGTGTTATTGCTGTAACTTTGGGAGTACCAAGATGGCCGCCGCCCAGGACCAGGCCCGAGCAGGGGGCTAAGGTACAGAGGGAGAGAGGGGCCTGTACGGGTGCAGCGGGGAGAGTCCTCGGGGAGAGGCTGTAGGAGGTGGTGTAGTGGTTTTTACCCTAATGGGGGGTAATAGGGACTTTGTCAGCCTCGGCGTGGGGGGCAGGGCTGCTGTTAGAAATCACCGGGCCCTATACAGCCTACCTGACAGGGCCCCCCAGGCCCCCCCTAAATATATCAAAAAACATTTTTCACTAACAAATACACAAAAATCATTATTAGCGGACACAAACCTGTGTTAATTGGGCCCTTTTTAAATAGTTTTGAAAAAATCTTTAAACTTTTTTTAATATAAATTTTTAAAGAATGTAAAAATGTATTTTATTTTACAATTTGTAATTCTTTTATGAGACAGGTAAGCCAGCAGTGCTGTGGGGGGCAGCACAGTGACATGGGGCACAGAGGGGGATCGGAAGCAGGCAGAACAAGAAGGGGGAAGTAATTCTGTAATTGGCCCTCCATCCGACCACAATGATTCCCTCTGCTGTCGGGGCCCCCCCGTTTGCCAGGGCCCCCTACAGGAGGGCTGGTGGTCCCCCCCCTATCAGCGGCCCTGGTGGGGGGTGTCCTGCTAGGCCGCGGCAGAAGCCGCGGACTTTCCTAAAGTACCTCCGCCGCGACCGTGACCGTGGTCTCGTCGCGGCGGCGTCCCAGGGACCACCGAGGGTGGCGGTGGTGAGGTGGTAGGCGGGGGATGATTGAGGGGCGAAAATGGTGTTAGGTATGCTGGGGGGAGGGTGCCAGTCGTCTGGTCGTTTGATCCCCGGGGATTAAAGAGGAACCGCGGCTTATCCTGAAAAGGACGGCCGCATCCAATCCCCAGGGGGTAGACCAGTGAGACCAGACCAGACTTACCTTAGAAGTGCAGTGCAAAAGGGGAGAGGAGGGATGCTGATCCAGGAACAAAAGCTGCCTTGAGCTGAGCTGGGCTGGGCTGATAGAAACCCTGCCTGCCTGTCTGGAGCCTGCCTGGAGCTATAGCACTAGTACTTTTGTATTTGTCACGTTAGCACTTTACTTTGGAGTGCAGCACCATCTTTTGGTTTATCCATCCAAAGAATGCTTTTCCAGAACTGGTCTGGCTTTTTTGATGTTTTTTGTCTAATCTGGTTTTTCTATACGTTAGGCTTATGAAGAGTTTTCACTTTGTAGTGAGCCCTCTGTATTTGCTCTTGTGAAGTTTTCTCTTGATTGTAGACTTTGACAATGATACGCCCACCTCTTTGAGAGTGTCCTTCACTTGTCTGGATGTTGTGAATGGGTTTTCCGTTACCAAAGAGAGGATCCTGCGATCATCCACTACTCTTCCGTGGATGTCCAGGCCTTTTTTCTGTTCCCGAGCTCACCAGTGAATTCTTCTTTCCTCAGAATGTACCAAGCTGTTTTGGCCACTCCTAATGTTGCTGCTATCTTTCTGATGGATTTGTTCAGTTTTTGAAGCTTTACAAAGGCCTGTTTTACTGCATGGGCAGCTCATTTGAACACAATATGTAGGTTCACAGCAATAGATTACAAATGCAAATACTACACTTAGAAACAACTAAACTCCAGACTTTTTACGATGCTTAATTGATGAAAAAATAACGAAGGAGCAGCCCACACCTGGCCATAAAACCACTTTTAATTCAATTGTCCAATTACTTTTGGTCCCTTGAAAATGGGGGTTGGTTATTCTTAAGAGCTGTAATTCCTAAACACTTTCTCCGATTTGGATGTACATACCTTCAAAATAGACCTGAGAGTGTGCAATTTTGGCCCATATCCACTTTATAACTATAGCTTGAATATGTTTTGTTAAAATCCTGAAAAAGTCTAAGATTGTGCCATTATCCAAATATATACAGTGCGGAAAAAAGTATTTGAACACCCTGCTATTTTGCAAGTTCTCCCACTTGGAAATCATGGAGGGGTCTGAAATTGTCATCGTAGGTGCATGTCCACTGTGAGAGACATAATCAAAAAAAAAAATCCAGAAATCACAATGTATGATTTTTTTTAACTATTTGTATGATACAGCTGCAAAGAAGTATTTGAACACCTGAGAAAATCAATGTTAATATTTGGTACAGTAGCCTTTGTTTGCAATTACAGAGGTCAAACGTTTCTTGTAGTTTTTTTTTACCAGGTTTGCACACACTGGAGGAGGGATTTTGGCCCACTCCTCCACACAGATCTTCTCTAGATCAGTCAGGTTTCTGGGCTGTCGCTGAGAAACACGGAGTTTGAGCTCCCTCCAAAGATTCTCTATTGGGTTTAGGTCTGGAGACTGGCTAGGCCACGCCAGAACCTTGATATGCTTCTTACAGAGCCACTCCTTGGTTATCCTGGCTGTGTGCTTCGGGTCATTGTCATGTTGGAAGACCCAGCCTCGACCCATCTTCAAAGCTCTAACTGAGGGAAGGAGGTTGTTGCCCAAAATCTCGCAATACATGGCCCCGATCATCCTCTCCTTAATACAGTGCAGTCGCCCTGTCCCATGTGCAGAAAAACACCCCCAAAGCATGATGCTACCACCCCCATGCTTCACAGTAGGGATGGTGTTCTTGGGATGGTACTCGTCATTCTTCTTCCTCCAAACACGGTTAGTGGAATTATGACCAAAAAGTTCTATTTTGGTCTCATCTGACCACATGACTTTCTCCCATGACTCCTCTGGATCATCCAAATGGTCATTGGCAAACTTAAGACGGGCCTTGCTGGTTTAAGCAGGGGAACCTTCCGTGCCATGCATGATTTCAAACCATGACGTCTTAGTGTATTACCAACAGTAACCTTGGAAACGGTGGTCCCAGCTCTTTTCAGGTCATTGACCAGCTCCTCCCGTGTAGTCCTGGGCTGATTTCTCACCTTTCTTAGGATCATTGAGACCCCACGAGGTGAGATTTTGCATGGAGCCCCAGTCCGAGGGAGATTGACAGTCATGTTTAGCTTCTTCCATTTTCTAATGATTGCTCCAACAGTGGACCTTTTTTCACCAAGCTGCTTGGCAATTTCCCCGTAGCCCTTTCCAGCCTTGTGGAGGTGTACAATTTTGTCTCTAGTGTCTTTGGACAGCTTTTTGGTCTTGGCCATGTTAGTAGTTGGATTCTTACTGATTGTGACAGGTGTCTTCATGCAGCTAATGACCTCAAACAGGTGCATCTAATTTAGGATAATAAATGGAGTGGAGGTGGACATTTTAAAGGCAGACTAACAGGTCTTTGAGGGTCAGAATTCTAGCTGATAGACAGGTGTTTAAATACTTCTTTGCAGCTGTATCATACAAATAAATAGTTAAAAATTCATAAATTGTGATTTCTGGAATTTTTTTTTTTTTGATTATGTCTCTCACAGTGAACATGCACCTACGATGACAATTTCAGACCCCTCCATGATTTCCAAGTGGGAGAACTTGCAAAATAGCAGGGTGTTCAAATACTTATTTTCCGCACTGTATGGACCTAACTGTATGTGTAAGCTGCAGCAGCCATGTCATGGCATCTTAGTGTACTGCAGACTTAACATTATACATTTTGAGTCTGCTGAGTAGGAGCACATCTATAATAATAGATTAAAGACAGGTACTGTATGTCTGGAAGGAGCTCACTACTCCTTAAGGCTGCATTCACACCTGAGCGTTTTGTCGCCTGAAGCGCGACGCTCAGACGCTAGAGGGGAAAAATAACATTATTCACTATGAAGATGGTTCACATCTCCAACGCAAAACGCTGAATGCCGAACGAACGCCGAACGCCTGAATTTCAAACAAGTCCCGGACCCTTTTTTGACGCGCGAATCGGGCGGCTTGGGCGTTTTCCATTGGTGCCAATGACCTGTACAAAACCGCGGTAATAAAACTCAGCATTTTGTCGTGGCAAATCGCTGGGAAAAACGCCGCAATTTCTCGCAGCAAATCACGGTAAAAAAACGCTGCAAATCGCCTACGCCTAGGTGTGAATGCAGCCTAAGGACTCGTTCACACCATATGTGCATGAAAACTAATAGGAAAACCGCACAGATTTCACATGCAGAGACATCAGTTTACCTCAGTTTTCATGCATGAGGACATTGTTGTTATGCACATTGACATTAGTTTTAATGCACGTCAGTTATATACCCTATTTTTTTTTTTTCCAATAACACATCTCATGGATACCAAAAACCCAACATAACAAAAAGGTTGTCGAGTATAAATGTATCTTAATAAAAAATATCCCACAATTTTCTCCCCCCACCCTCCTCCCTGACCTCTACTTTCCCGTATATCACCAACTTCCAAGCTTCTCTCTCTGTGTACTTCTTTCTCACCCCCCTACCTCCTCTCTCTTCTACCTCCTTCTTTTTTTTTTTTTTTATCCTTATTTTATTTATAGTGTCCTGTCCTGTATCCCATCAAGTTGAATGAGTTAACCACTGGATAATACACCGTGTTACTCATTCAAAGTTCTACCTCATGCCCTTGGGTATTAAATTGTGTTATGCACCCATCACTTCTGCGTAACCCATAGTATACTTATATTCTATCCATTCTTTCCATTTCTCTTCAAACTCCTCCCTATTCTCTCCTTCGCTAGATCTCAGGTATTCCATATAGTACATTTTGTCTACTTTATTGCACCACCCCCTCAATGTGGGGCTCTCCAGTTCTCGCCAATGTATGGATATTTGGTTCTTTGCAGCGTTCAGGAGCTGCGGGAGTAATGTCTTCAGGTAGAGACCCATGTAGCACGCATACCAACGGGTCATCTGGGAGTTCAACATTTGTTATTTCTCTAGTTTATTGTCTTATCTCCCCCCAGTATTTTCTAATTTTGGGGCAGGTCCACCAGATGTGGGCCATAGTACCTACTTCATTACAGCCCCTCCAACATAGCTGTGATGTAATTCCTGAGTATTCATGTATCTTATCAGGGGTAAGGTACCAGCGCACCAAGCATGTATAATTAAATTCTGCAATATTGCAGTTTACCGACGTTGCATGTACCCTATTAATTAATTGATTAATCTCACACTCATTTACACATGAACCCAGTTCCTCCTCCCATTTCCTGATGTATCTATCAATTTTGACTTGTTCAAGATCTTGTATATCTTATGCCGCGTACACACGGTCGTTTTTTGCGATGAAAAAAAACAACGTTTTCTGTGAAGTAAAAAACGACGTTTTTGAAACGTCACTTTTCAAAGACAATTTTGCATACACACCATTCGTTTTTTCACAAAAAGCAAGGTTACGTTCACCACTCTTTTCCATTGAAGCTCGCTTCATAACTAGCTTCTGGGCATGCGCGGGTTGAAAAACGTCGTTTTAAAAGACGTTTTTGTTACACACGGTGACTTTTTGTGAAACAAAAAACGACGTTTTGAAAAACGACACAAAAAATTCAAGCATGTTGGAATTTTTTTTTGGTCGTTTTTTTTAAGACAAAAAACGACGTTTTGCCCACACACGATCAATTTAAATGACGTTCTAAAAAACGTCGTTTTTTTTCATCGCAAAAAACGACCGTGTGTACGCGGCATTAGAAATGATCCCCTTTTCAGCCTTCTCCTCGCATCATTTTTTAAGGGGCTGTAGATTTGCTTCTGATTAAATAGGCTGGGGGGAGTCTTTCGAAAAAAAAAATAATTGGGCGTACCGCCATGCGTCAATCAAGAAAACTTCCTTTTTATTTTGTAATTCCTGAAAGGTTAAGAGTTTGTTTTGCTCCATTACATCTTTTAATTGTAAGTTGTCTTGAAATATCCATTTACCAAACATCTTTTCTACTCCTGACAATAAAAAAATAAAAAAATTATATATATGAAAGAATAAAGTTTTGAAGAGATTCCACTATGATGTGAACTATGATTGAGACAGCGAATGAACACAAAACTGAATAAGTCTCCTGACAGAGTTCTCTGAGCTGAAAAAAAGTTATATACCCTATTCATACAAATGTTGATGCCATGCGTTTTTTTTTTCTGCACGTTAAACCAGTGTTGTGGTGTGAATAGGGCACATAGAGAACAATTGTTGTTTTTTGTGCCCTTGCAGAACTTGTGCAGAAAAACTGACCTCTCTGAACCATGGTGTAAATGAGTCCTTTAAGGTATAGGGATGCACTGGACACCACGCAATAGCTCAATGGCAGCAAAGGTATCCAGTCCATCCCCATAATTCACTTCTACCCTGCACTTGAAAACAAAAATAAAAAAAACCTGGAAAGCCATATTTGGGCTAGTTTTGGAAAGGAAACCCACACAAATGCATACAGTTAAACCATACATACTGTATGTTATGCACTGACTCATTGCTATGGTATATGAAAACTAGAACAATTCGTAATAAAAATAGACGGGCTGCCAACATTAACTGGTAATAGTTCTAGCTTCCCAGCAAATGAAATGACACCGATTTGGTCTGGTTTTCTTTGCTCCAATATTTATGCTGTCAGTTTGCTCAACCCTGTATTAGCATATTTTAATCTGTTCAGACACCGATGCATATGCCGTTCCGTACAAATAATGGTCCCTAGATGTTAAGTTTACGCTATTCACAGTGGTGATATTTGACTAATTTGTGAAAAAGTCTTGTGTTTAGACAGCAAAATTGAATTAACTAATGAACATTTCATAAATGACCTTTCGGAAATTTGGGATATAACAGTACAACCGTACTAATTGGGCCCCAGACACAAGGGCTTTCATGCTGCTGCTATATTAAAGTATGTTCTGCCATTAAGTGAAATTAAGCAGTGAGAGATGGCAGTGACATTTATCTAAGCAGGGTCAACTTGCTATGTTAATTCAGCAATTATAGGTTTTATTAGGTACATACACATACCTCTACTATATCAAAAAAGACAGATAAACTGAGTTGTTATTATTATTGCTATACATACTGCTGAGATTTATGAGTTGTTCCTCGGTATAGGTCATGCGTAAGGCTGAAAGCAGTTTTGTCATAAATATACAAATTCCCCATTGCCAATATCCGATCCTGACCACCGAGTATTACAGTAAGGTAGACGGCTTACATCTGCCCTCCCCATTTCCTGACCTGGATATCTAACGCTTAAGCCTTGGGCCTTACAAAGGTGTTTTCTCTTGTGTTTCTCAAGTAGGGAGAAATGTAAAAGGTACCCCTCCTCTCTACTGAAGTGCGAGTTTCTCAGCATCCCTTCATCCTGTTTCCATGGAGACAGGAGAGAGTTATTGCTCTCCCTGAGCTTGTTACTAAGCTTGGAGTAAAGCCTTGTTTTACCCATGGGACACATTGCACCCCTGATATAGCTGTACATCAAAGGAGCTGGAAATGTTTGAACACCACTTAACCCATGAATACATCAACTGAAAATTTGCTAGGAATATTACTGTCAAAAGTAAATTCATTTATTAGAATGTCATATTGATAACTGGATAACGATAGGAATCAGGGCAATATTAGGTGGTTGACTGTAAGGTGCAGTAGAAGTGCACAAAATATTATCGAATAACAAATGTGATTTTGTGCTGTTTAATTTTTGATTGATCTTGATTGTTAACAGATGTTTTAGAGAGAATGAGGGGGATTTATCAAAACCAGAGCTGAGATATTCTGGAGGAGTTGTGCATATCAACCAATCAACTTCTTTCTTTAATTTTCAATGCTTAAAAGAGAAGTATGGGCAAAGCTTTTTGGCCATACTTTCTTTGTGGGTCTTTTGCACTCCTGTGACCCAGATTCAGCAAACGGCAGGCTAAAGCCTTTTTATTTTTTTAACCCCAACTTTCTCCTTTAAATTAACAAGCTGTGGCTAGAAGTGTATTTGTTACCCTGCACAACGTATTCATATTCTATGTGCTCTACTTTTGATTAATGTCCCTTTTTTTTTTATATTGCTGTTTTGGTCCTTTTTCCCTCTTATCCTTTTTATTCTTTTTAAAGCTGCATTTTTCTGTCTTGCCTATAAGCAAGTGAACAACAAGCTCCTATTTGCATTTTCATTAAAAATATAGATTTTTGCTGTCTGCCAACAGAACAGGATTTGAGTCCTCCTAGCCCTTTATAGAAACAAAAATAAAAGGTCTGCAGTCACCGGTGATGCACCTCCATCCCTATATGCATATGCAGAAAAAGAGTCGCCCTTGGGATTTTAAATGAGGTGGTCACAGTTTGCCACTGAGTAACAAAAATAGTAACAGTATACATTTTTATTAAAATCGATGCAGATACATGAATAACACAGCATAATAGCTTAGCCAATGGATTTGCACATAATCAAGGGTAATTCAAATTAATACAAATGTTATACAATGCAGTATATACAAATGCATGCATGAGAGAACCCGACGCATGTTTCGCAAGATCATTGCTTGCTCATCAGGGGTGGATGCGGATGGGATGGATCTAAATAGATAAAGAGATGTGTCACAGTGATAAATGCAAGAACAATGGCAGAATGGGCCAGAACAAACTGGCTCAATATTTACCAATGAACGAAACCAGTGTCTCCATTGCTAAAACCCCATATGGACGGCAGCAGCCAAAGTGTGGCACGGGAACTGAGGGGGAGAAAACGGACACAGATACCCCCAGGGAGGACGCCAGGTGGCAGAGATGGCATGGGTGAAGTTGAATGGTCCTAATTGTCTCAGTATGTGGCTTGATAGATATCAGCTGTAAACATAAATGTATGTGTCTCAATGATTTGCCAAAATTAGTAAGATAAACGTCAAGTTATATAGTATAATACTATTTTTGTATGAGAGCATGTATGCTCTGGCATGAGTATGTATATCAAACCTTACCAACTAAGCAAAGTAGACGAAAGTTATTTGTATCTTCCCTGCTGGTTATTGTTTTCTCACAGCCACGAGTACCAGGTGTCAGAATACTTGAGCAGTGCCTGCAGCTGATTGGATAGTAGGATGAAATTCTAACAAATTATGGCCAACCTTCAGCAAAGGTTAAACATTTGAGAGAAACGGAATAATGGAGGCCCTTTGCTACATTTTGTAAAAGAAAAATCATTTTTTAGAGTAATGCAGAGAGTGCAGTCTGCTTTCTCCACTGCATATGCTGCTCTTTCGCAGTGGCATCACAGTTGAAGAGGAAGGAGGAGGGTGACATGGTTCTCTCTTTGGTTACCTGGGTCACTGGGGAAGAACTCGAATGGATGCTGATGCCCCAGGACCCATCTTGGATCGGGCAGAGCCTACTTACTGCCCTGGCTCCCAGGCTTGATGCACATTTGTCAAGTTGGTAGAGTAGGGACAGAAATCCTGCCTTTTAGCCCAGGTTCACACTGGGCTGCGGGAGTGAAGCCGTGCGAGTTCAGCTAAACTCGCACGATTTCACTCCCGCTGGCAGTCCCGATTTCGGCCGCGATTTAAGAGACATCTGTGCAGGTTTCTGCACAGATGTCAAAGTAAATGGCGTCTGAAATCACAAAAAGTAGTACAGGAACTACTTTTTGAAATCGGGGGATCGCACCGATTAGGATGGTGCCATTGCCGTCAATTGCAGGCAAATGCTGCCAATTTGAGATGTGATTTGACATGTGAAATCGCATCTCAAATCGTACCCAGTGTGAACCTGGGCTTAGAGACAGTACTAGCAATAGGGAAAGGTTCCTGATGAGGAAAAACGCATGGTTAAAACTCCTTTAGACATCTTCCCTTTAAGAGCCCTTTCTGCTCTTTTAACAGACACCATTGGGATTTGTGAGTTGTATTACTTCAATGCAAGTTCTCTATTGCGCTTGTCTGTGTGAATTTCTGCTGCCACACACACTGCGCCCCAACTACACATGACATACAAAATACTTTAGTAAACATAGCATTCTGCCACTGGTCAATTCATTTATGTATACAAAAGAATCCAGTACATTTTAGATGATTAAATTAGGGGGGGAAAAAGAAAATCAATAATCCTGTAATATTTCTCTCTCGCTCTCTTAATTTCTGTGAACATTGCTGTTATAGCTAGGAGTGCACTATAGAGGTAGAATGACTACTATGAGCGGGGGGCCAGACCTGGACAGTTTTGCTCATAAAGCAGGGGCCTCAAATACTGTAGATGCAGTACAAAGGAATATAGCAGTGTGATGAATACTTTTTTTTACCGTTTTTGTCCAGGCATTTCTGTGTTGCATCAGTCCATCTGACTTCTTTCAATCATAAAACCCTGATGTAAAAAAAAATCCAGTATTTAGGAAAAAGAGAGAGAAAGTTAAATAGCACATGATTCATGATGTACACTTTTGTTGCCCATCTACAGGTGAAACTCGAAAAATTTGAATATTGTGTAATTTATTTCACTAATGCAACTTAAAAGGTGAAACTAATATATGAGATAGACTCATTACATGCAAAGCAAGATAGTTCAAGCCGTGATTTTTCAGAATTGTGATGATTATGGCTTACAGCTCATGAAAATCCCAAATTGTCCCACTCTAATCAGCTAATTAAGCCAAAACATCTGCAAAGGGTTCCTGAGCATTTAAATCAGGGGTCTCAAAGTACCGGGCCGTAAATGGCCTGCGGCCCGGTACTTTGAGACCCCCGTTAATAAATGTCCAGCAGGCAGGGCGCCCCCCCCCCCCGCGATTACCGCGTTTTGCGATAAATCCCCGCGTTTCGCGGTAAATCCCGGCGATTCGCGGTAAATCACCGCTCAACAACTCCGAGCCCTGGAACCCCCTCGCTCAACAACTTTGATCTGCGGACCCCCCCCCTCAACAACTCCGAGCCGTGGACCCCCCCCGCTCAACAACTTTGATCTGCGAACCCCCCCGCTCAATAACTCCGATCCGCGGAACCTCCCCCGCTCAACAACTCAGATCCGCGGACCCCCCTCCCCCCCGCTCATCAACTATGATCTGCGGACCCCCCTCGGCTCAACAACTTTGTTGGGAGGTAAGCCTGTTGTGCTCTGATTGTGCCCTGATGTACCCCATGTACCCTGATATGCCATGTGCCCCAGGTACCCTGATGTGCTCTGATGTGCCATGTGCCCCATGTACCCTGATGTGCCTCATGTACCCTGATGTGTCCCTGATGTGCTGGGCTCTGTACATCAGGGTACCCTGTGCCCTGTACCCTGATGTGCCATGTGCCCTGTACTGATGTGCTGTGCCTGATGTGCTCTCATGTGACCTGATATGCCCCATGTACCCTGATGTGTGCCATGTACACTGATTTGCTGGGCTTTGTACCCTGATGTGCTCTTTCATGTGCCCTGTACCCTGATGTGCCATGTCCTGTACCCTGATGTGCCATGTGCCTTGTCCTGATATGTACTGTCCTGATGGCTGTGCTCTGTACCCTGATGTGGCCTGTTGTGCTGTACCCCTATGTGCTGTGCCCTGTACCCTGTTGTGCTCTGATGTGCTGTGCCCTGTACCCTGATGTGCTGTGCCCTGTACCCTGATGTGCTGTGCCCTGTGCCCTGATGTGTGCTGTGCCCTGATGTGCGTTGTGCCCTCATGTGCGCTGTGCCCTCATGTGCGCTGTGCCCTGTACCCTGATGTGCTGTGTCCTCATGTGCGCTGTACCCTGATGTGCTGTGCCCTGATGTGCTGTGCCATGTGCCCTTATTTGCTGGGCTCTGTGCCTTGATGTGATGTACCCTGATGTGCTGTGCCCTGTACCCTGATGTGCTGTGCCCTGATGTGCTGTGATCTAATTTGCTGGGCTGTGAGCCTTGATGTGCTGTGCCATGATGGTGAGTGGTCAGTGTGTAGTGTAGTGGTCTGTCGGCAGTGTGCAGTGTAGTGGTCAGTGTGCAGTGTAGTGGTCAGTGTGCAGTGTAGTGGTCAGTGTGCAGTGTAGTGGTCAGTGTGCAGTGCAGTGGTCTGTGTGCAGTGGTCCGTGTGCAGTGGTCCGTGTGCAGTGGCCAGGGTTAATAATGCGTTTGCTGACACCAATACTAGGGTTTAATAATGTGTCCGCTGACATAGACCTGGGGGTTAATAATGTGTTTGCTGACACCAGTGGTGGGGGTTAATAATGTGTCCGCTGACACCAGTGGTGGGGGTTAATAATGTGTCCACTGACACAGAGCTGGGGGTTAATAATACATTCGCTGACACCAGTACTATTTTTGAAGTTTGAAAGTTTGCATGCGGCCCCCCATGGGATATGAAAACTTGTCTTGCGGCCCTCAGGTAATTTGAGTTTGAGATCGCTGATTTAAATGGTCTCTCAGTCTAGTTCAGTAGGAATCACAATCATGGGAAAGACTGCTGACCTGACAGTCGTGCAGAAAACCATCATTGACACCCTGCATAAGGAGGGAAAGCTTTAAAAGATAATTGCAAAAGAAGCTGGATGTTCCCAAAGTGCCGTATCAAAGCACATTAACCACTTAACGACCGCCACATGTACATATACGTCGGCAGAATGGCACGGACAGGCACATGTACGTACCTGTACGTGCCTGCCTAGACGTGGGTCGGTGGTCCGATCCCCCCTGTACTTGCGGCGGTTCCGTTTGCTCCGGGAGCAATCCGGGATGAGGGGGCGGTTGTTCGTTTCTGGCCATCCCCTCGCGATCGCTCCCAGCGAATGATCTTCCGCCTCTGCTAGTGTAACTGAAAAA
Source organism: Rana kukunoris (assembly GCA_029574335.1). Classification (NCBI taxonomy): domain Eukaryota; kingdom Metazoa; phylum Chordata; class Amphibia; order Anura; family Ranidae; genus Rana; species Rana kukunoris. The sequence goes on from CM056049.1 coordinate 254,106,241, forward strand.
CACAAGTAGAGGAAGTGATGTCATCTCTCCTCGTGGCAGTCTTTTCGTCCGACACAGAGGAGAGAAGACATCTAACAGTGAGTTGCACCAACAGCACACTTACACCAGTGCACACAAACCCCCCAAGTCATCCCCCCAGCCCCCTGTCACCGTGTCACTGATTGCAGTGATCATTTATTTTCTGATCACTGCATTTAGTGTCATTTGTGACAGAAAAAAGTGTTAGGGACATTAGTGTTAGGCCCCTTTAGGTTCAGGGTAGCCCCCACCCCCCATATAAAGGTTTAACGCCTTGATCACCGCCCTAGTTAACACTTTCACCCCCTATTGCCAGCATCACTAAGCAATCGTTTTTCTGATCGCTGTATTAGTGTCGCTGTTGCCGCCTGGTAGCTAGTTATTTTTTGAGGTTTTTATAGCGTTAGGTACCCCCATTCATTACCTAATAAAGGTTTTAACCCCCTGATTGCCCCCTAGTTAACCTTTTCACCAGTGATCACCGTATAAGTGTTACAGTTGATGCTGGTTAGTTAGTTTGCTGTTTATAGCATCAGGGCACCCCGCCATATATAACCCAATAAATGTTTAACCCCCTGATCACCCGGCGGGTGATATCAATTCAATTTTAACGTCAGTCAGGGTCTGTGTTGCCCCAGGCAGCGTTAGGTTAGTGCCAGTAATGCTTACACCCACGCGCAAAGCATAACTCCCCTTAGTGGTATAGTATCTGAACGGATCGATACTTGATCTGATCAGATCTATACTAGCGTACCCAGCAGTTTAGGGTTCCCAAAAACGCATTGTTAGCGGAATCAGCCCAGATACCCGATAGCACCTGCGTTTTGCCCCTCACCCAAGTGCAGTATTGATCGATCACTGTCACTTCCAAAACACAACACACATAACTGCACCGTTCGCAGAGACAGGCCTGATCCCTGCGATCGCTAACAGTTTTTTTGGAAGCGTTTTCTACAGTCGCTGACAGTCAGGTGCTTTTTTTTACCTGTGAATCATCACTAGTGTACGACTACATTTAGAGCCTAAAATGTCAAATTGAATGTACACTAGTGACGAGGCCTACACGTTCCTGAGCCTGACAGATAGTGAAGAGGAGGTCACGCATCTGTCAGATTCTGGCTCAGAATACGATCCTGTTTACGACAGTGGCTCCATGCCAGATAGCTCTGACGACAAAGTTGTGGTCCCTGCCAAGGCCAGGCGCACCTGACCCCGTTCTGATGTTGTTGAGAAGCAAGAACCGCAGGGCCCTTGTATGGAGCAGAGAAGTACTAGCGCCGCTATTCCTTCTGGTGGACTGGCAAGCACCAGCGGCCTAGTACACCCTGGTCGTTCATCCAGCACTGCAGTATCACGTGGTGACGTGGCGAGTACCATAAGTGCAGTTTAAGCTGGCGAGGTGGCAAGCACAAGTAGTGTCCCGCTGCCACAGAGTAAAAAGACAAAGACAGGCCCGTCGTGCCCATAGTGCCCTTCCTGCAGAATTCGCCTATCCTGATTGGGTCCCCACCACTTCTGCAGCACCCGTACTTCCCCCATTCACTGGCCAACCCGGTATTCAGGTGGATACAGCTAATTTTACGTCACTTGATTTTTATTCGCTGTATTTCACGGAAGATCTCTATAGATCTATTGTGGACCAGAGTAATTTATATGCTGGTCAATACATCGCCGCTAATCCCCAGTCCGTCCTTGGCAGTTATGGTTTCCGAATTTAAGACCTTTCTGGGCCTTACCCTCAACATGGGCATACACCAATTTCCGAAGTTGCGGATGTGTTGGTCCACAAGTCCACACCACCATATCCGCATATTCTCTGCTTGCATGGCCAGGAAACGATACGAGGCGATCCTGCGGTTTTTGCATTTCAGTGACATCGTCCGCGTGGAGACCCTGAATTTGACTGGCTCTTCAAAATTTGGCCCCTCATAAACCATTTTAACGAATGTTATGCCTTGTTTAATCCCCAGCAAGTTGTCTGCCTTGACGAGTCCCTAAATACCTTTTCTGGCCGTTTGTCTTTCAAGCAGTACCTTCCCAGCAAGCGTGCCAGATACGGAGTCAAGCTCTGTAATGTTACTTTGCTTTAGGCTGCATTCACACTATAACGCGGCGTATTTCGCCGCGACAAATTGCAGCGTATTGTAACGCGATCTGCCGCGACAAAACAGGTTTTTTTTTTTTTTTTTTTTACAATTTTTTTTTTTTTTACAAAACATTGTTGTCTATGCCAAACGCCGAAAGCTGCCTGAAAAAAAGGGTTCGGGACTTGTTTTGAGCTTCAGGCGTACAGCGTTTGGGCATTCGACGTGGAGATGTGAACCATCTCCATAGACAACAATGTTAAATCACCCCTCCAGCGGCACGAGCGTCGGGCGTAAATACGCTAAGGTGTGAATGGAGCCTAAATGTTAACCATTATTTGCTTAGCAGGTACGCCATTCAGTTGCAGCGTGGATTTATTTAGCGTGACAGCAACAGCGTTTGCTCCCACGATATGTAAAGCCACGACTCCAGCGCTGTAGAAGGTGATTTCACCACCACAGTTAAAAAAAGAGCATATGTGCCGAAGCATGGGGGCATTAGGGGCGGAGGAGCGATTTTGCTAATCGGTTGACATAAAGTTGACATTTCTACGGAAAAGTCTGACCATGTGTACACGGCATAACATTTTGGAAAAGTCTGACCGTGTGTACGCGGCATAACTTTTTTGCGGGAGGATGCCCCCATGCTTCGGCATATATAAATTGTGCATGTATGCCCATCATTAGAAGCGGGTGGATGAAGGGAGGTATTCTAATGGTGGGCATACCCACCGATCAATCTTTTCTTCGTTCAGCCAACAGGCTGCATGAAAAAAAAAGATTACAATACATGTCCCACAAGAACCATCAACGTACTGGTATGTTGCTGGACTTTGAATGGTTATACCAGAATGATGCCTGTGGGTTTAGGTATTATCTTGGTATCATTCTTTTCAACCAGCGTTCGGCTTTTACATTCAGTGGGAGGGAATGTCCCCCCATCCCCCCAGATATAAACAGCGCCATCGGGAAATTGGGAAAGCATTTTATCACACCGATCTTGGTGTGGTCAGATGCTTTAAGGGCAGAGGAAAGATCTAGGGTTTATTTACATTCCCTGAGATAACAATAAAAATTGTAAAAAATAAATAAAATGCAAGGAACAGTTTACAAATAAAATAAAACAAGCTAAATAAATATGTAAAAAATAATGCATCCCTGTCCCCCTCTGCTCTTGCGCAAAGGCGAACGCAAGCGTCGGTCTTGGGTCATATGTAAACAGCAATTGTACCTGCATGTGAGGTATCGCCACGAAGGGCAGATTGAGGGCAGTAGTTTTAGCAGTAGACCTCCCCTGTAAACCTAATGTGGTAACCTGTAAAGGCTTTTAAAAATGTATGTAGTTTGTTGCCACTGCGCGTTTGTGCGCAATTTTAAAGTATGTCGTGTTTGGTATCCATGTACTTGGCCTAAGATCATCTTTTTTATTTCATCAATAATTTGGGCAACATAGTGTGTTTTAGTGCTTTAAAATAAAAAAAGTGTATTTTTTCCCCAAAAAATGCGTTTGACAAATCGCTGCGCAAATACTGTGTGGAAAAAAAAAAAAGCAACACCCACCATTTAGATCTGTAGGGCATTTGCTTTAAAAAAATATATGTTTGGGGGTTCAAATTAACTTTCTTGCACAAAAAATATATATTTTTATGTAAACAAACAGTGTTAGAAAGGGCTTTGTCTTCAAGTGGTTAGAAGAATGGGTGATGTATGACATAAGCTTCTAAATGTTGTGCATAAAATGCCAGGACAATTCAAACCCCCCCCCCCCCCCCAAATGACCCCATTTTGGAAAGTAGACACCCCCAAGCTATTTGCTGAGAGGCATCTCGAGTCCATGGAATATTTTATATTTTGACACAAGTTTCGGGAAAAAATATTTTTTTTTTTTTTGCGCAAAGTTGTCACTAAATGATATATTCAAACATGCCATGGTTATATGTGGAATTACACCCCAAAATACACTCTGCTGCTTCTCCTGAGTACGGGGATACCACATGTGTGAGACTTTTTGGTAGCCTAGCTGCGTACGGGACCCCGGGAAAGCCTTCAGGCTTTCTAAGGGTGTACATTTTTGATTTTACTCCTCACTACCTATCACAGTTTCGGAGGCCATTGAATGCCAAGATGGCACAAAACCCCCCCAAATGACCCCATTTTGGAAAGTAGACACCCCAAGCTATTTACTGAGAGGTATGGTGAGTATTTTGCAGATCTCGCTTTTTGTCACAAAGTTTTGAAAATTAAAAAAATAAAAAATAAATACATTTTTATTTTCTTCATTTTCAAAAACAAATGAGAGCTGTAAAATACTCACTATGCCTCTCAGCAAATAGCTTGGGGTGTCTACTTTCCAAAATGGGGTCATTTGGGGGGGTTTTATGCTATTTTGGCATTTTATGGCCTTTGAAACTGTGATTAGTGAGGAGTGAAATCAAAAATGTATGCCCTTAGAGATCTTGAAGGCAGTGCTTGGTTTTCGGGGTCCCGTATGCGGCTAGGCTCCCAAAAAGTCCGACACATGTGGTATCCCCGTACTCAGGAGAAGCAGCAGAATGTATTTTGGCGTGTAATTCCACATATGCCCATGGCATGTGTGAGCAATATATAATTTAGTAACAACTTTTTGTAAATGTATTTATTTTTGGTCATTATTCAATCACTTGGGGCAAAAAAAAAATATTCAATGGGCTCAACATGCATCTCAGCAAATAGCTTGGGGTGTCTTCTTTCCAAAACGGGGTCATTTGGGGGGGGGGGTTGTGTGCCATCTTGGCATTTTATGGCCTTCAAAACTGTGATAGGTAGTGTGATAAGTAGTGAGGAGTAAAATCAAAAATGTATGTCCTTAGAAGTCTTGAAGGTGGTGATTTGTTTTCGGGTCCCGTACGCAGCTAGGCTCCCAAAAAGTCCCACACATGTGGTATCCCCGTACTCATGTTGGGGCAAAAAAATTAAATATTCTTTGGGCTCAACATGCCTCTCAGAAAATATCTTAGGGTGTCTTCTTTCCAAAATGGGGTCATTTGGGGGGGGGGGGGGGGTTGTGTGCCATCTTGGCATTTTATGGCCTTCAAAAAACTGTGATAGGTAGTGAGGAGTGAAATCAAAAATGTATGCCCTTAGAAATGGTGCTTGGTTTTCGGGGTCCCCTACGCGGCTAGGCTCCCAAAAAGTCCTACACATGTGGTATCCCCATACTCAGGAGAAGCAGCAGAATGTATTTTGGGGTGACATTTTAACATATAACCATGGCATGTGTGAGCAATATATAATTTCGTGACAACTTTGTGCAAAAAAAAATCAGATTGTCATATTCCCGCAACTTGTGTCAAAATATAAAATATTCCATGGACGCCACATGCCTCTCAGCAAATAGCTTGGGGTTTCTACTTTTCAAAGTGGGGTCATTTGGGGGGGTTTGTGCTATTTTGGCATTTTATGGCCTTCGAAACTGTGATAGGTAGTGAGGAGTGAAATCAAAAATTTGAATGTATTTTGGGGTGCAATTCCACATATAACCATGGCATGTGTGAGCAATATATCATTTAGTGACAACTTTTTGTATTTTTTTTTTTTTTTTTCATTATTCAATCACTTGGGACAAAATAAAAATATTTAATGGACTCCACATGCCTCTCAACAGTTTCCTTGGGGTGTCTACTTTCCAAAATGGGGTCATTTGGGGGGGTTTTGTACTGCCCTGCCATAGCACCTCAAGAATTGAGATAGGCAGTCATAAGTTAAAAGCTGTGTAAATTCCAAAAAATTTACCCTAGTTTGTAGACGCTTTTGCGAAAACCAATAAATATACGCTTATTGCGATTTTTTTTTTTTTTACTAAAGACATGTGGCTGAATACATTTTGGCCTAAATGTTTGACTAAAATTTAGTTTTTTTCGATTTTTCTTAAAACAAAAAGTAGAAAATATAATTTTTTTTTAAATGTTTTTGGTGTTTTTCCATTTATATCGCAAAAAATAAAAATCGCAGAGACAATCAAATACCATCAAAAGAAAGCTCTCTTTGTGGGAAGAAAAGGACGCAAATTTTGTTTCGGTACAACATTGCACGACCGCGCAATTACCAGTTAAAGCAGCGCAGTGCCAAATTGTGAAAACACCTTGGGTCCTTTAGCTGCGTAAAGGTCCGGGTCTTAAGTGGTTAATAGAAAGTTATGTGGAAGGGAAAAGTGTGGAAGAAAAAGGTGCACAAGCAGCAGGGATGACCGCAGCCTGGAGAGGATTGTCAGGAAAAGGCCATTCAAAAGTGTTGGGGACTTTCACAAGGAGTGGACTGAGGCTGGAGTCCGTGCATTAAGAGCCACCACACACAGATGGATCCAGGACATGGGCTTCAAATGTCATATTCCTCTTGTCAAGCCACTTCTGAACAATAAACAAGGTTAGAAGCTCCTTACCTGGGCTAACGAAAAATGGACCTGATCTGTTGCTCAGGGGTCCAAAGTCCTCTTTTCTGATGAGAGCAAATTTTGCATCTCATTTGGAAACCAAGAAACCAGAGTATGGAGGAAGAATGGAGAGGCACACACTGCAAGATGCTTGAAGTCCAGTATGAAGTTTCCACAGTCTGTTGATTTTGGGAGCCATGTCATCTGCTGGTGTTGCTCGACTGTGCTTCATTAAGTCCGGGTCAATGCAGCCATCTACCAGGAGATTTTGGAGCACTTTATGCTTCCTTCTGCAGACAAGCTCTATAGGGATGCTGACTTAATTTTCCAGCAGGACTTGGCACCTGCGCACACTGCCAAAAGCACTAAAACCTGCTTCAATGACCGTGGGATTACTGTGCTTGATTGGCCAACAAACTCGCCTGACCTGAACCCATAGAGAATCTATGGGGCATTAGCAAGAGAAAGATAAGAGACATGAGATCGAACAATGCAGAAGAGCTGAAGGCCACTATTGAAGCATCCTGGTCTTCCTTAACACCTCAGCAGTGCCACAGGCTGATAGCTTCCATGCCACGCCGCATTGAGGCAGTAATTGCTGCAAATGGGGCCCAAACCAAGTACTGAGTACATATGCATGCTTATACCTTTCAGAAGTCCGATATTGTACAATCTTGTTTTATTGATTGCATGTAATATTCAAATTTTCTGATATTCTGGATTTGGAGTTTTCATTAGCTGTAAGCCATAATAATCACAATTATGACAAACCACGACTTGAACTATCTTACTTTGCATGTAATGAGTCTATCTCATATTTTGGTTTTACCTTTTAAGTAGCATTAGTGAAATAAATGAACTTTTGCACGATATAAAAAAAATTCAAGTTTCACCTGTACTGACCCGAGGTGTATAATCTACACAAGTTTTAAAAAGCCCACAAATGTGGCTAAATGCTGGGATGTGCTGGGATGTTCTGATAGATATAAGCTCTGATGCTTATATCTATCAGACTTGGATAAGTAGACCCACTCCTCACATTTCCAGTGGCCCATCACTATAATGGCTTGTCTCACTGAGCGTTAGGAATTTGCAGAGGGCACAAATGGCTAGGAACTCTATGGCACTATGAGGAAGTGCTGTATCTGCAGGATTTTTGAATCACATCTATGTGCCTGAAGCAGTTTATTATTTTTATTAAGGTAAATTGAGTGAACTAGCTTTAGAACCGTTGCTGTGTTAACTTGATGTCATTGGCGGGTCACTTTAAACGTGACACTGTACTCTGGTTTAAAAAGAAAACAAATCTATTCTTTTATGTATCCCTAAAGTGTTTGTTAATCTAAAAAAAAAATATGGATACTGTTCCCTTAAAGCATGTTTTCGTGCTCATACATCACAGGACACAGAGCCTTAATAATTGGTTTTGTAGTCACCACAGGTGATTGGACACTGGTTAACCCAATTAGAATTGAGTTCCTACCCTATATAACCCCTCCCAAATGGAGAGTGCCTCTGTTTTTCGCCAGTATTTAAGGTGGTTGGTCACGTTCAACATGTGCTAAGAAGAAAGTTCTCTTTTGATGGTCTCTCTGCGGAGGCCTAGGAGCTATAACCGGATCCATACCTCGGGCCGATATCAAAAGCCTAACCCCTGCCTCGTGTAATGAAGAAACAAGGTTTGCCTGTAATGTCTCTCTGCGGAGGTCTGGGTTTTGGGATCCGGACTTTGGTGTACTAAAGCAACTGTGGCACGAAAAGTTTCTGGCAGAGTTTTCTACAGGTCCAGGTATGAGAATTCTCTAATGGAACCCTTGATAAACCTGAAAGTTGGTACAACTTGCCCGCCGTGATGGGTGAAAGCTGGAACTACTTATTAGTAGCTTTTCCTGCGGCATGGATAAGGTAAGAAGAAGATACAGAACCCCTGTCTGGTTTTTCAGCTTCTCTTATGGCAGCTCCCGTATACGTCACTGAACTCTTAAAAGTTTCTTTGGATGGCTTAGAAGGAAGGATTGCTACTATAGTCGCAACCTCCTTGAAAGATAGCAGAAAGTGGAGTAAATCCCCTTCATCTGCTCTGGCTCTCTCATCAGATGAGCATTTTGAGGGTGAAAAATCCCTCTCTGGAGATGAGGATCAGTTGTAGTCTGAGGACTTAGAGGATGAGAGGATTCCTGCTACCTCTAAGTCGCTAAAGATGCAGGTGCAATATTAGGCAGAGATGGTGCATGCCACTTACAAATTGCCTCCTGTTGAAGCTTCTATGTCCTCTGTTTTCTCTTTGGGATCTCAAAAATCCCCACAGGCTGCATGCTCATTTCCAGTTCATCCCTTGCTGGATAAACTGATGTATGATGACTGGGTTCACCAAGATAAACTGTTTCTGCTCCTAAGCAGTTGTTTCCCTCCTTTATCATATGGAGGAAGGTTTCACTAAGAAATGGGGGGTACCTGCTATAATGTAGCTATTTATTGTGTAAACAAAAGCCTGACCTGTCCTATAGACAATGCTCAGGGCTTTAAGGATCCAACTGATAAAAAGCTGGAATCCCTATTGAAAGCCTCCTCCCCTACGGCTGGTGCTGTAGTGCAACCTGCAGTTGCAGCAATTGGTATGTCAGTTCCTCAAGGAACAAATGAAGCAGATGATTAACCTCCTCCCTACAGTGGAGTTTGAGGTTTATAAAGACCTTTCTAAGGCCTTGTGTTTTGCGATTAATGCGATTATGGACTCTGTTTAGTAGGGTTGTCCCGATACCACTTTTTTAGGACCGAGTACAAGTACGGATACTTTTTTTCAAGTAGTCGCCGATACCAAATACCGATACTTTTTTTAAATGTGTCCCCAAATGCAGCCGTGTCCCCCCACAGATGCAGCCATTTCCCCCACATATTGCAGCCATGTCATGTCCCCCACATGCAGTCATGTATGTCCCCCCACATATGCAGTCATGTATGTCCCCCCACATATGCAGCCATGTATGTCCCCCACATATGCAGCCATGTATGTCCCCCACATATGCAGCCATGTATGTCCCCCACATATGCAGCCATGTATGTCCCCCACATATGCAGCCATGTATGTCCCCCACATATGCAGCCATGTATGTCCCCCACATATGCAGCCATGTATGTCCCCCACATATGCAGCCATGTATGTCCCCCACATATGCAGCCATGTATGTCCCCCATATGCAGGCATGTATGTCCCCCATATGCAGCATGTAGTCCCCCATATGCAGTCATGTATGTCCCCCATATGCAGCCATGTATGTCCCCCATATGCAGCCATGTATGTCCCCCATATGCAGCCATGTATGTCCCCCATATGCAGCCATGTATGTCCCCCATATGCAGTCATGTATGTCCCCCATATGCAGCCATGTATGCAGCCATGTATGTCCCCCATATGCAGCCATGTATGCAGCTAAAACTCCCCTTCTCCGAATGGAGGGATCCGTCCAATCCCACGCAAGGGGGAGTGTCTATACGCGGATTCGTGCATAGACACTCCCCCTTGCTCCCCCTTGCTCGGGATTGGAGGGATCCCTCCAATCCGGAGAAGGGGAGTGTCAATACACGGCCATTTACAAGTATTCAGAATGAATGCTTGTAATGTAAGCTATGCGATTGTGCAGGGGGATACGGCGGTATGCGGCAGAGAGAGGCGGCGTCAGCATATCTAAAAAGGTATGAGGGACGCATCGCTGCAATATGGGGGGGGGAGTATTCTATTTCAGTATCGGGGGTATTTGCGGGAGTACAAGTACTCCCGCAAATACTCGGTATCGGTCCCGATACCGATACTAGTATCGGTATCGGGACAACCCTACTGTTTAGCAAGCATCCCACATGAATCTCCTGCAGGTATACATGTGCAGGTCCCTTTTAACATTGGGAGGCGGAGGTTTCTTGCAAAAGATACTTGGCGGCATTCCCCTTTTGAGGGAAGATGCCTGTTTGGGAATGACTTGGATAAATACATCCAAAAGATTACCGGAGGTAAGTCTACTCTGTTGCCAGTAAAATCCTTTATTTAAGCGTTCTCTTTCCCAAGCCCTGGGAACCTCAGTTTCCAGGCAGTGGCAACAGCCTCCCCAGTCTAATACTAGGGGAAAGGCCCAGAGCCAAGCCCAAGGGCAGAAAAGAACTTGGGGTTCAAAATCTAAGCAGAACCCCAAGACTTCCCTATGAAGGGACGCCCCCGCTTGGCCGAGTGAGGGGAAGGCTGCTGCAATTTGCAAACGCCTGGCGGGACGAAGTTCGAGACAAGTGAGTCATCTCCACAGTGTCCAACCTCAAAGAAGGCTGGAGTATTTGGGCATGATTATAGACACATTCCAAAGCAAGGTGTTACTTCCCAAGCCAAGGGCAAAAAGCCATAGGTGACTTGTTCCGAGTGATAAAGGCAAAGGAAAGGCCTTCCATCCGTCTATGCATGAGATTATTGGGAAAGACTGTAGCTTCATTTGAAGCTGTCCCTTACGCTCCAGTTTCACTTAAGGCCATTACAGGGCAGAATTCTGTCCGCTTGGAACAAAGATGTTCAGGCCCTGGACCTTCCTATGATCTTATCTCCAAAGGT